>CM055266.1:20767382-20796241 GCA_029237695.1 Conchocele bisecta
CATATGCCTTGCTCTGGTCATTGTCTATCTGCGGTGACAAATCCACGATCATATGACCCCCTGCTGGGGTCAAGGTCACATACTTGGGGCATTCACAAACTGAATGTTTGTATACATATCTTATAATTTTTGTTTCCTTTCACGGAACGTCTTGGTATGTCACATATGCATTGCTCTGATGCTCCTATATCATGCTGTGATAAATCAAGGTGAAGGTCACAAACTTTACACTTGTAATGTCTGTTTCCTTTCATTACCGGTAAACCTTTTTTTGTGATTAAAGCATGCACTTCTCTGATGATTTTTGTGATGCTTGCTTAGCACTTGCCCATGGTTGATTTATAATCAAATACCTCGACAAGCGCGACACCACTTCAGTGGCAGAATTCTTGTTGTTACTATTCTGATGCTTTCATTCCAAGTGAATCTGTGACAATGTTGTATTTGTAATTTTGATACTAACTTGTAATTGGCTGTGAGAAATGGGACCTATGGTAGTTGTGGTCAGTCTAGCTCCTGATCTGCTCGCACACTTCAGCCTGATTGATAAACATATGTTTCCACCTTCTGAATGGCGAACTGTGTAGACTCTGATCAGCCAGGGTGGATGCGCCGGCTGATCTGGGTCTACACTGATCGCACTGGCCATAAGCTCAATTTCTCCAGTCACTGCAACATCACATAATTATGCCAGTGCCTTATGACAAAGACTTGCACAGAAGATTTATTCAATAAAATACAAATTTTTCCAAATTGTCTTGTTCCTCTTGTTCTGAATGTGCCTGACAAATACTAGGCATAATTACTGATATCTGACGGATTAACCTGTGCACTTAGTTTATTTACCAGTACAATACAGTAAATAGTGTAAAGCATCAAGGGGGAAAACGTAGTGCGGTATAAGAAATAATCCGTATCCTTGGCGGCCACAGACAGTTTGTTTGCAAATCCTGATCCATTCCGGTGGGTGGCAGGTGGGAGTATTCGATGTGTAATTTAACGATCGGGATGCATCCTTACCGGAATCCCGACCGGAGATCTGGTATGGCCCTTAGATACGTCTTTGGCATTTTTGTGAGAGTTGAATTTGGTGATAACCCTTGTATGAGTAATACGATTATTCCTAATCGTATTACGTTTAGAGGAAGGAGCTAAGTGACTTTGGTGTGGCATGGAGCTGGCACCAGGTCGGGGTTATTCTAATTTCAGGGCTGAATATATTTTGTTCTCGATGTAAATTATCCATTCTGATTTTGGGATTCCCCATCCCCAATGCAGCAGGTTAAATACGGGATCGAACCGGTTGGGCCTGCCTTACATGACCTTAGATGTTGATAACCGTTAAACACCAATAAACATACCTGATCCATTCCTGCACCATTCTACTGTCGAAACTTAAGAGCGAATGGCTATATATAGAGTATTTGATTGACTTATATTTAAAAACATCCATATCTTGTACGTGCGTGGGAACGGTATTGTTTACTCGACTGTTTAATTCCTGCCTCTATAAATGTATGACTAATTCCTGTGTGCAAGAGCTGCTTTTTGCAATAGAGCCGATAGGACAGGTTGACTTGTGGGTGCCTACTAATAATCCTAATATTCCCATGTTCGAATTGTTCGCTACAATTCCTGTTGTTTTCAGCGCGTCTTTCAAGGAAAGGAGTGCTTATGGCATGCTCTCGGTGACATAGTTAGCGTCTATCCATCCGTTCGTGCGTACGTCCGTCTTCTAAAATTTTAAAACTTAACGTTGAGGAAAATTTGTTATAGTTTCTGTTTCCTTTCACCAAACCTTTTGATTATTTCACACATGCCTTTCTCTAATGATTCTCTATCATGCTGTGACATATTCACAACGCTTTATATTGTTCATCATAGTTTGTTTTTACCCTAATCATTTGAGTGACTATACCACATATAACATACTATTTTACTACTCTTTTCTTCATTTTCAAAATTGTCTGATGACATATCTCCCCTTGGCGGCCATTTTTAATTTTCGCATTATGTATCCTTGTCCGCACAATAACTAGAGTTCTACTTAACGGATCATAAACAGCTTTGCCCACATGTTTAGCAGGGCAAGAGGAAACATGCTATTGGTTTTAGAGTTATCTCCCATTGTTCACTAGGCTTGCCTCGACGGATGCATATTCGCCCTGAATGCGCCCTCCGGGCGGGAAAACCATTGGCAAGCTCTTCCCCGCCTGTCTGGCATACACGGGGAATTAGACCGATCATCTTTGTCGCAACCCGCCGCCGCGTCAACGCATTTCATTGCGAGAGTGGTGACATCGAATGACCAGTGGTATTCATCGTATTCCGCTAACCAGACATAAATAGTATACTTTCTTTCCTCCATATAAGCTGCCTCTCAATAGGCACACCATTTTTATTATTTTTTTTGCTTATATTTAACGGCGGCACTGGCTCTAGGACCTTGCATGCCGTCTCCCAAGAATGGGAGAAAGAACGGAAGAGATTTTTTGAGAGAAGCCGGTAATTCGTATTTACAGAGCAACTACGAATTATCGGTACCCATTTACAGCTGGGTGAACTGGAGCAGTGTGGATAAAGTGTCTTGCTCAAGGACACAACGCACGCCGCTAGTCAGGCTCGAACCCCACGACCCTTGGATCAGTAGTCCGACACACTAACCATTACGCCACGGCGCTCCACTAGGCACACCAAGGCGTTCACAGTCGCCTTATAGTCATCCGTAGGTTACATATATACACGGGGCTTTTAACTGAAAACTTGAGTACGAGTTTGTATATCAGTTGTTATTGGCAGCCATCATATCCTTCAAAGTAACGATCTTTCAAGATGGAGTTTGTGGAGGAGTTCTGTATACTATACAAAATCCTTGCACTCACATATTTGTTACAATGTGGATATCACGGTAAAGTAAGGGAGACAACGGCGTTATGACTGTGCTACTGGTAAAGTTCCAGTTTTATCCCGTCAACGCAATGCGTATGTGCCGTAAAACATTTTTGATTGCGTATGAATGGTGGCTGTTTTTTTTTTGCATTTTAAAGCCATTTGTAGGTGTTGGCGAGCTAAATACAATAGTAGGTTAGTGCCGTGAATGGAAAAAAATATCGGGCGCGGCACGGAAACTTAAGCCTTGCCAGATATTTTTCCCATTCACGACACTAACCTACTATTCTCTATATCTCGCTTATATCGCAAATGCTATGAATTAAATGATTACCCCCCTCGCCATTCCATAAAATCGTTGCTATTCTGTTGGAGAGGGGTCCTGGGACCCGTACGACTAAAATGTTCGTAAGTACAAATTTAGGATCGTCTGGAAATTTCAATTGATGGATTTACATGTAAATCCCCCCCCCCCCCCCCCACCCCACTTGGTCGGTATACCGTTGGACATTAATGTTTTCATTCAGCACAGTTCCGTGCGACTGAACTCCGTCATTCCACCATAAACCTGGATACTATGTCCCCCCCCCCCCCCGGAAAATCTTTGAAATCTAGATGTCCGGAAATGCACTTCCTGTGTTTACGGCTCCAACTGGTGGTAAACTGTGATCTATGTAAACTCCGTGGCTGAACGTGGGGTAGGGTTGTAATCCCCGGGAACCCCCCCCCCCCCTCTCCAGATCCGCCCCTGGTGATCCTATTAAGTTTAGGGGACGGGGCCAAGTGACTTTGGTGTGGTATGGACATGGTCATGTTATTCTAATTCGAGGGCTGAATATATATTTATTTCGATGTAAATATTCCGTTCTGATTTTGGGATTTTCTCCCCAATGCGGCAGGTGACATGCGGGATCGAACCCGTTGACCCGGCTTTAAATGACTAGTTGTTGCGGGGACCATACATACAAGTTTCGTCCTAGGCTGTTGATAGACCGTTAGATACCAATAAATAAATCGATCCCCCACCCATCTCGATCTGTCTACTTGGGTCTACTGTAGACACCTCGGAGAGAATAAGGTAGCACCCCTCCGTCTACGTGTAGTCCGGAGGTGGCGTCTACTCCATTCAAGTCTGGCGTTCCGATGAGCTCTCTTCAGGATCGTGCCGAAATATGGTCGCCTTGCTTGTACGCCCGTCTCGTAACCGCATATGGATAGTGTTTGGGTGCAGGTCCGCCTGTAATAATAAACATCACTTAACCATTGCACTCCTATGTAACTGAAATGGATTTTGATATGTTTAATTTGCAACCAATCCAATCGTCACAAAATGATTTTTAGACTAGTCCATTTATGAAAAGGGACGAGTCGTTGTGACGAGCCGTCTCATCAGGATTTGCACTTTTTGCAAGTAATTTTCATATTTTTTTTTAGAACAAAAACAACTCCTATTCATAAATGGACTAGTCTGAAAAACATTTTGTGACGATTGGATTGGTAAAGAAATTGACATATCAAAGTCCATTCTAGTTACTCGGAGGTGAAAGGGGTAAACTGTATTTCCACCTAAAGTCGCTGCATATCAGCCTGCAGTATCCCAATAGCCGCCGAGCGTTCCACTTCTGAAAGCCGTGGCATATGGAACGCCAAATCGACATAAGCTCACATAATTAATGTCATGCCAGCTATAAATAATTAGAGCTAGCATTAACTATTTAGAGATAGCTCCAAATGTTTAGCGAGCTCTTCAAATGATTTGGATCTAGATATAAATATTTAATGCTAACTCTAATTATTTGAGTTTTCAGGAACGCCAAAGCTACACATAAACTCAAATAATTATTGCTAGCTCTAAATATTTAGAGCTGGATGGAATTACAGGATTGTAATAATTACGAAAATCGTGTGTTTACACATGAGCGAAATTGAACCGGTTTAACATGTTGGACAGTAGACCGTTTACCAATTGCGGGCATGGAAACGGCATAATCCACGCTCTTGTGCTGTCTGGCCATGTATACAGTGCTCTCTAAACCAGACATCAACGACACACCTGTGATCTTATTTTTGATGAGTTTCTTGGTCATTTATCTCCGGTGGTAATGTCTGTTCGTGATCGCATACAGCCAAATGTCTAATTACAGTGAAACCTCTCTAGGCCGGACACCCGGGGGACCTCCCAGTGTGTCCGGTTTAGAGAGGATTCACTGTATTTCCTCTTTCTTTTCAAGTCATGTAATTTGCATCTGTCTGTCCATCTGTCTGTATGTCAGACCGCCTGTCTGGACAGGACAAGCCACTGCTCCCGTTCTTTGCCACTTTGGTATAAGCAATAGTGGTGACCAGCATATATTATTTTCCTTCCAATTGTGGAAAGCCAATACCGTAAAATCGCTTGAAAGTTTAAAAAAAAATCCGTGCGTATTCTATATTGCTGTCGTCGAAGTCGCACTCGGAAACCTCGCACCATTTCGTCGCAAATAATGACTCGGACTTGAATGGTAGGTTTCCATTGTTTGTATTTACATTGCGTCTATGGTAATACCAGAATGCCTCCGTGTGACCGATTTACCTATTCGTACGCGTTCCATAAACTATTCTAGTTCATCAGGTTTTAAGTTTACTGGTTCCAACTCACAGGGTGCCGGATACAGAAAACTAAGCAATAAACCGGGAACCTGTAACTCTGCCCCAACTCTACGCAAGTAAGCACGGAACCAACACATGTACATTGACCGACAACAATTAGCAGATATATGCATTCAGTCCGTTACGATTTAGTTTCAGTTTCAGTTTGGAGGGACTACCAGTAATGTTTTAGAAATAAATGTAAACTGTTAATTTGTGACTGTGACTGGAGAAATGTGGCTTATGGTATCTGCGACCCGTGTAGATCCAGATCAGCCTGCGCATTCGCGCAGTTTGATCAGGGTCTGCACTGGTCGCCATTCAGTCAGCAAGGCCGTAACCAGAGGTAAATACCAGACGAGGCGAACCAAGTCGCGACATGGGGGTCAGGGAGCATTCTCCCCGCCACCACCCCAGGGATTTGTTTAATTCTTGGCATAAAACAAATAATTGGCAAAATGCCCGCCTCGTCTGCTTCATCATGGTTATGGTACTGGTCAGGGAAACATCAGTCGTGCTTCTAATAGTGTATGTTCTTATCATTCCTCAAGACTGAGCTGTAAGACCCAGGGCGAGATTGGCCATATATCCCATACATTTGGCAGTCTGATCAGATCAGAGTCTGCTCTGGTCACCATTCAGTCGGTGAAACATCAGTCCTGTTTCTAACAAAGTATGTTCTTCTCATTCCTCAAGACTGACATGGAAGACCCAGAGCAAGACTGGCCATATATCCCATAAGCTCCATTTCTCCACACATAGAACATAACTGTGTTAGCGACTCCACTCCAGATGAGGGGTAAAACGGATACTATTTTAAATAAATAAGTACCTAATGATGTAACTATTGCGACAGGTTTAAAAATTATAAGTGGCCAGTATAGATATTTATTTATTTAATATTAATTAATTTGTTGGGAGTAGCGCGCGTTACTCCCATTTATTTTTATAATTCGCGCTATACTGATATTGCCCGTCACGTGGTATCATGTAAACTAGGGGTCATCTCAAATACGCCATTTATTATAAAAAGTCGGATATACTTGCTCATATTGGCATATATTGATGTAGTTTCGCTGTAAACTCGTTACAATTAGTTTATTTATCTGATGTAACCCGAAGTCCGATTTCTGGAAATGTGTCTTTTGTAAAATAATTGGTGTTTCAATTGTGTGTTTTGAGACGGTCCCTCTGGAAGAAAATTGCCGATGCGATAGCACGTTCGATGCAAAATACATACTTTCTACATATTTAAACAACATCTGTGGTCTGCCCTAGGTAAAAGTAAGTTATTTGGAAATGTATTGATGTTGAAACACATTCGTTTCATATAGAACGCCTGTGTATAACGCTAATATGTATCAGAGTCGACATTGTTGATATAGCTGGACGCGATGTGCGCATGCCCGGAAGTATGATGTGTGGGCCATTTGTGTCACGTGGGATTACGTACGGCAAGCAGGTCGTAAGTAAAAATAGAATTGGAAACGGAAAAGCCCTTTCGTATTGGGACGTATAAAGTACGATTTAACGCGAATATAAACATCCGCCAACCGAAAATGAGCTCGCAATGTGTAGATATATAGCAAATGCAGGTAAACATCGCGTGAAAAAAATACAGTTCACTGTAATCCCATCTGGAGTGGAGCCGCTTTAATCTTGGGGTTTCACTGTAACTTATCTTAGATTGTAAATGGCAACCTAACGGAGTCTCATTTACAGAGATTTCATCATAGTATTAAAACTCAATTACATTTGTTTCAAAATAACATGCATGTTATTCTCTTCATTTTTATTTGAAAAGGTTGCATTAAATTTTGTGAATTTCAAAATGGGGGCTAAAATAGATTTTGTAAACGAGTTACAAAATTATTTTTTTTCCTTCGATAAATAATTTCCAAGTTATATCGCCATGGTTTGGTGTAAATTTCGTATACATTTTTCTCCTCATCCTCACGTCTTTTGGCTCATGTTAAATTTAGTAGGTCGACTTCATTTGGTTTATTGGTATTTAATGGCCTATCAACAGCTAAGGTCATTTAATACCGTGCCAACAGGTTCTATCCCGCATTTAACCAGCTGCATCGGGGGGAAAGGGATCCCAAAATCAGTACGGAATATTTACATCAAAATAAATATATATTAATCCCTGAAATTCGAACAGTGGAAAACTGTAGGACTAGTTCGATGTACAAGACTAAAGTTTATGGACGGACAGATGGCGCCACAACATAATATGTCCTGTTTTTCAAACGGGCATATAAAAAGGAGTACAAAAGAGCTCATCTGAACTCTAACCACACACAACACAGATCCAGCTCCCTGGTTTGAAGGTCAATCTCACAGCAGAGGTTATTTGACCTTGAACTTGGACAAGGGTGGCAGACACTTGTCTGGGTGGAATGAAAATATGAATGATGGGTAATATGCACATAAAGTTTGAAGCAAATCGTTCATAAAGTAAAGAAGTTATAGGAGAACGCAGGAACGTGCACACCTACTGGACTGAAACTTCAAAGGTATTTGACCTCGACCTTGGGCATTGGGAGAGCATGTGTGGGGTAGGGAATGTAAATATGGCTGTTAATAAACATGCACATGAAGTTTCAAGCCAATTTGTTACACAGTAAAGCTGTTATAGGAGAATGAAGAAATGCGCTTTCATCTACTGGACCCAAATTAAATAAATGATTTGCCCTTGGGCATGGGGAAAACATGGGTGGGGTGGGGAACCAAACTATGGATGATGATAGTAAACAAGCACAGTAAAGAAGTTATTAGAGAATGGAGAAACGTGTACGCATCTACTGGACGCAAATTTCTAGCAATTTGACCATGACCTTGGGCATGGGTGGGGCGGGGAATGAACATATGGATAATAGACATGCACATGAAGTTTCAAGCCAATCAGTCATACGGTAACAAAGTCATAGCAGAATGGAAAATGTGATGATGGACAGACGGACGACTTTTGCATCTCTATATCCCATTTTCGCTACGCGATGGGATATAACTTTAACACAGACACAATGATGTCAATGTAACCACTACTACAAGCTCTCTGCAAGCAGACTTGAACATTAACGGTGTGTTTGACATACTGGGCCTGAATTAAAGATTATAAACTTTTCTGAGCACATAAGCCTTAATGCATGACGAATCAAAACGCCGTCTACATGTTATATAATCTTACTGTTGGACACACCTAAAATCAAATTCAGTCAACCAATCAACATGCTTCCTCATGTTTATTCCGAGTTTATTATGACTTGCTCAGCCAGTTTTATAATCATGATTGAAATAATAATTGACTAATAACAATGAAAATGACATACATCAGTTTATTTCATGTATTCATTCATAATGTGGACAAATTACACAAATATTTGACATTCCATCTAAATGATGTAAAATGATTCGACTGTACACGTACATGCATCACTTAACCAAATACATTTGCAATTCTAAGCTTATTATAATATATGTTTGTATGTATATGTTATATGTATAATACATACTTTTCCATAAACTGAAACCTTAATGCACTGAATCCACCCAGATCAAAACGTAGATTCACTTAAATCCACTCTTCTGTTTTAACCCTGCTAAAATGTAAAATTATGTGGCAACATGCACCACCACCATGTTTACATCAGTCACATGAGCAACATACTAAAGACATTTTTGAATTACAAATATTCATGAAAATGATGTCAACAAGCCTGTAAAATGTTTGTATTTATCACTGGAGAAATGGGGGCTTATGGTATTTGTGGCCAGTACCTCATGATCTGCTAGCACACTCCTGCAGCTTGTTTAGGATTTATACTGTTTATTAGGAGCATGGTGGGTGTTTTGCTGACTAAATGGCGAATAGCACATGTATACTTGATCAGAAAAATGTGCATGCTGGTATGTGCCGACACTGAACACAAATGTCCAAAGCTCCATTTCTCCAACCATATTCACTTTGAACCGTTAACGGCACTCAATTGATATGCAGTGACCTTTTTCGCTATACCGAATGAAATTTATTTGCAGTACATCAAGAGACGAACTACATACTGAATAGCTGCAGTGACTTCAAAATGTCATATACATAGAGAATTTGGGAGCATTCTAAATTCAGCACTAACAGGCTGTCCATTCACTTTCGGTTCCAAATATATAGGAATATAGGGATTTTTTTCCAAAAATATAGGGATAAATATAGGGATTTTTGCCCAAAAAATAGGGATTTATAGGGACAAAACTCAATATTTTCCAATTTTACGGCATGTATGTGTGTACGTAAAGGATTTTTTCGAGTTAAAAATCAAGATTAATGGCCTCCTCCTCCCCTTATAGCAATTCCGTATCCTCTCCTCTGTTTTTTAAATGACATTTAACAATTTTCTATTTACTCAAATCGGCTAAACAATATAATATTTTAACACAGGTTGACTAGGAACTAGAAACTGAAACATAGTAGATACCAAACAGTGCTTTGGTGACACCTGTGTAGTTACAATGTTTTAATATTTCACCGACGAGGAGCAGTTAACGTCATGCTCAGAACGGTCCTTTCAGGTAAAAAAAGTAATGTTTCCTGTTACCAGGTTCCAAAGACAACTCACAGACTTAAAACACAATGTTACATCATCTCAATCAGATACCGGTAAACTAAGGATGGCAATTTTTTTAAATGTTTGCTGAAAATACAGAATTACACATCTTACAATGAGATAAAAAATTATCCAAACAAAGAAAACTGGTAAATACGATCATAATTTAGTCAAATGCATCTCTAACCTTGCACTGTGTTTAGAATAAACCAGTAAGTTGAATATCAGACTTAATTTTGAGCATTTTACAAAAATGAGTTACTGATTTTTTAAAAATATAGGGATTTATAGGGATTTTGGGAAAATATAGGGAAAATATAGGGATTGGCAAATTTATATGAATTTATAGATAATGGACAGCCTGCACTAACAATGGGGTTACACTTGGTGCATCTTTTAATCAGTCACAATAATATGTCATGACAGGAACAGCATGTATAAGGAATATATTTGCACCTGGAATTTTAATTCATCAGACAAAAATCAATCAAATTTTGATCTGGACACTTTGACCGTTTCATTCCATTGGTAATTGGTATAACATTATTTTGAAATGTTACGTCCGGCTAAGGCCCGCATGAAATTAAATTTCTGAATATCATCCCCACCTGCCCCTTAAAAAATAATGTCAAATTAATCTTTTATTTATATATATTTGAGGAAAAATCATTAATTGTCATTTTTTAAAACACTTAAAAACAAGAAAATGTGGCCTGTCGGCACACGAATGCGTCCGGTGGCAGATTGGCAGAAACTGTGGCAAAGTTAATTTACCAAAAGTATTCATAAACACAGGTGTGAAGGTTATTCCACGTATTGATTGGCATTATTATACATTTTATATTAGACGTAAATTTACACACTGATATCAGAAGCGATAACTGTGTTTCCTTAAAATGTTAACGGACATTACTATTGATTCTCTGTATTTATTTTTTGATGTGTAATGATCATACTTGATAAACTGTCGAAAATATAATTTTTTCAGGAGACACATTTAATTAGTATAAATAATTAAAAAATATCATGCCTCATTTGCATATGAAAATAGCGTGATACCACCGCGAGTCACTATCAGTAAAATAAATATTACTAATTGATTATATCTGTATAGCGGGCACTTGTATTTTTTAGAACTGGTGGAATAGTGACACAATTATACACTTATTTAATTCCTATAAAGAACAGTTTGTGCCTACTGCGTGGGCATGTACCTTTAATGTGTGAAAAAGTTCAAAGTTGTGAAGGTCAACAGGTCAAGGTCACATTAAGGGCAGCATGGATGTGTGGCATTTGTCCGCAAGTATGCTGTGTTGAAATCTTTAAGTAATTCTTCCAGGAATATAGAAGTTATGATGAAACTATACTTCATTCACTGTTGTCACTTGTTGCTGTTCAGAATGGTTGTGGCATTGCTAAATCATGGATGGCAAACAACTTCATAGGCACTGTGTATACTGTGTATGATCAGTTTCTTCAATACACAGTAAGGAATTCATCAATAGTGCTGGGCTCAATAACTTCAACTTTAACAATTTGACACGGGCCATGTAAATGACTGGTAATAGGTTTGATGAATCCCAGTCTTATTTAGTTCATTGTCTATTTCGGCTATGATGATGTCTTGCTTCAGTTGTTAGTTGTGGTACAGGTGGGAAAGTTCTTCAGCTGGAACGAATTGCTGCTAAACTTCCAATAACCAGAGTTGCCTTCATCGAGCTCTCCTGTAATAATAACAGAGTATTTGCTATAGAAGAGAAGAAATGTGAACATAATTCCACATGGGCATAAAAATGTAATAGTTATAGTTCACATATTGAATTTTTAATAAATTAATTTCGAGCGAGCAAATATATGTGAACTCTAACTTACTTATTGTTTACCCAGCCCACTGCGAAACGAAGCCCCTAAACATGATTTTGAATCACTATATACTAATATGTGATTGGCGGTGCAACACAAAGTGAGCATGTGTGTGGGCAGTAATATGCTTTGCGTATTGTGAACTGATGACAACAAGGCATAAAATCAGTTATAAATGTATAGCGCTGAACATTTAATGATTAATATAATACATTTTGGCGAAAACGTCGCAATATGCGATTAATTGAGACGAAATGCCATTCTTTCATTGGTCGCGAAACTAGGGTAAACAATAAATACATATAATGGTTATTTATCATATGAGCACAAACAAAACAAGAAAATGTGGTCTGTCGGCACGAATGCCCCCGATGTCAGATTGGATAAGTCTGGCAAACTTCTTAACCGAAATAGAAAAGTGTTTAAGCAGGGTTGTGAAGGTCAAAAGGTCAAGGTCAGATTCAGGAAAGCATGGAGTGTTGATGTTTGTTTGTTTATTAGCATGTAACGTCCTATCAACAGGTAGGGTCATGTAAGGCTGGGCAAACGGGTTCAATCCCGTTTTAACCTGCTGCATTGGGGGGAAAATCCCAAAATCAGAACAGAATATTTACAATGAGAAAAAACACATTCAGCCCTGAAATTAGAATAATCTGATCTGGTGCCAAAGACGTATGTGAGGGCCAAACCAGTTCTGCAGTCAGAATTCCGGTAAGGATGAATATCGATCGTTGAATTACCTGTCGCGTGCTCCCAACCAACCACGCATGGAGCGTTGAATTTGTGCACAAGTATAATGTAGGTAATGAAATATTAAAATAATCCTATAAGAGTTACATCTATAACAGCATTGAGAAACTCTGGCAAACGTTTAATATTAACAACTAGAAAATGTGCCATAGAACACGGATGCCCCATATATCGCGTTACTAATAAAACGAGGCAAGTGTGAAATTCTATTATTACGGTTTCAAAAGTTACAAGGCAAAATTCTAAGTCGAAAAGGGGTAGATAATGCATCATAATGAAGCGACATACCAAGTTTCAAGTCTGTAGCTAGTACAGTTTCAAGTACCCGTTCAGTAGGCACAAAATATTATTTATATCAGAGAAATCATCGGATACATTTTCTGGAAAATATACATTCATTCATAACTATCTCACGATAACTATATCAGATGTAAATTTTCACACTGATATCAAGGGCGATAACCGTGTGTCCTTAAAATGTTAACGGACATTACTATTTATTCTCTGTATTTATTTTTTGATGTGCAATGATCATACTTTATAATATGTGGACAATATGATTTTTTCAGGTGACGCATTTAATTAGTATATTAACTGTTAGAATAATGACACACTTATTTTAATTCCTATAAATAACACTGTGTGCCTACTGAGTGGGCATGTACATGTACCTTTAAAACATTTACGAGTTACAATGCAAAATTGGGAAATTTTAAGTAAAAAAGTGGGAGATAATCCATGACCTGGGGGTCGAAGCAAAAATTGAAATAAGCTTTACACATCTACTCATTATAAGGAAACTACATACCAAGTTTCAGGCTAGTACGTTTAAACGTATTACGAGTTACAATGCAAAATTGGGAAATTCGAAGTAAAAAGTGGGAGATAATCCATGACCCGGGGGTCGAATCAAAAATTGAAATAAGCTTTGCACATCTACTCATCATAAGGAAACTGCATACCAAGTTTCAGGTCTGTAGCTATTACGATATAAAAAGTTTTACGAGTTACAATGCAAACTTGCCAAATTATAAGTCAGAAAGGGGGAGATAATGCATGAGCCGGGGGTCGAATAAAAAATAGAAATAAACTTTTGCACATCTCTTCATCATAAGGAAGATACATACCAAGTTTCAGGTCTGTAGCTAGTACGGTTTAAAAGTTTTACGAGTTACAATGCAAAAGTGGAAAATTCTAAGTAAAAAAAGTGGGAGATAATCCATGACCAGGGAGTCGAATCAAAAATCGACTCATCATAAGGAAGCTACATGTACATACCTAGTTTAAAGTGTGTAGCTAGTATGGTTTAAAGGTTTTACGAGCTACAAGGTAGGTGACGGACGGATTGAAGGACGGAATGGACAAGGGTAACACTTAATTCCCATAAAAAGCTTCGACACACAGATATTTTTCTGACACGGCGGAATTATGTTTTCTGGCCTAAATTCACACAACAGATATTTTATTTTCCAGCATACTAACAAAATCATACCTTTTCAGTATTTTCTGTAACTTTTATTGTCTATTTGACTCTCCACAACTGGTAAATGCTCGCAAAACAGGTGTCCCAGTATAGGCGGTCATTGCGTCTGTGGGTTGAAAATCTGCAGAAGACAGTAAAAATACAAACAGGTTGTATTTATCAACTTTAGTTCATGCTAGAGAAAATTAATTTGTAGATTTTTAGTATACCCATCACTGAAAATAATTGCCAAATTGTTATTTTATTTGTAAATGTATCTATTTTCAAATGATTTCAAAAGCAATCGGACATTATACAGTCAGTAGAAAAATGAAAATCCCCCCCCCCCCACAACAAAATTTGGATGAGCAGATAAATCTCCTAATTAAATTTCTATGGCCTTACATACATGTATACATGGACACTAACACTGCTGTCAGTTTTGTGTAAACTTGCCACCTTATAAGGTTATATATATAAACATTGCAAAACTATGGTGGCATATACTTGCTGTTGAGATGCCGACACGAAACTATGTCGACATGTTGAGATAAAATATCACATTATGTCGACATGTTGTGTAAAACTATCATATTATATCGACATGTTGTGTTAACTTATTATGTTAAAAGAAGACGCCATTTTGAGATAAATATCACGTTATGTCGACTTGTTGAGATAAAATATCATATTATGTTGACAGTGTGTGTTAATTTATCACGTTATATCGACATATTGTGTTAACTTATCACTTATGTTGACTAATTGTGATAACTCACATTATGTTGACTTGTTGTGGCAACTTATCAGGTTATGTTGACATGTCATGATATTTAAGTCAACATGTTGCGATAAATTATGTTGACATCTTGATGGCAAATATATGCCACCATACAAAACACAATTTTCCACTATTATTACTACTTAGCAAAATTTAAGAATGAGACTTATTTTTCTTTCACGAAATTTAGTAAAATAATAATTGTATTACCAAAAAAAGTCTGCATGTTAAATCCACATAGATACATCATAGTTTCATATAAGTGAAGATGTTTACAGGAGATTAAAGGTACATGTACATGCCCACCCAGTAGCCACAAACTGTTCTTTATATCAGACATAATCCGAGACATTGTCTGGCAAAATAAACATTATTTCACCATTACCCCACGTATTGATTGGCAATATTATACATTTTATATCAGATGTCAATTTCCACCTTGATATCAGGGACGATAACCGCGTTTCCTTAAAATGTTAACGGACATTACTATTTATTCTCTGTATTTATTTTTTGATGTGCAATGATCATACTTTATAATCTGTCGAAAGTATTATATTTTCAGGTGGCGCATTTAACTCGAATAAATAATTAAAAAATATCATGCCTCATTTGCATATGAAAATAGCCCGATACCACCGCGAGTCACTATCAGTAAAATATATATTACTAAATGATTATATCTGTATAGTGGACACTCGTAATTTTTAGAACTGGTGGAATAGTGACACAATTATAGTATACACTTATTTAATTCCTATAAAAAACATTTTGTGCCTACTGAGTGGGCATGTATCTTTAAACATTCACGAGGATAACAGTGAAACATCTTTTATTATAAATTCTGAAATAATGAATGATTTTCAAAATTTAAGTTTAAATTTAAGTAATCTTTATAGTTTGTATATCATTTCCACGTTAAATTCCCATAGAGAAATAGTATTTTTGTATTAAATAGCATTATTTAGCCAAGCGAGCTAATTATCTTGAAATAATGCATAGGTGAGTGGGTCCTTACGCCAATCAAACGAGTGAGCTTAGCGAACCAGGTTTGATTATCTGTAGAACCCACGCATGTGTATTAATTCAAGATAATCAGCTCACCTGGTAAGAAAACTAAATTGCTAATTCTGCAAATATCCGTCCATTTACACTATCAGCCTTTCCATACCGAGAACAAAATATCACGAGTAGTATAGGAGTCAAAATGATACAAGTTTATATGGAAGCCACCCACTACGTGTGGTGGCTCCCACACGAAACTTGTTATCATTGTTGACTCTCCTATACTACTTGGATTTTCCCCCACTGTTCGGTGGGTATGTATCAGAAGAATGGAACATATTTTTCATCAACCGCGAGACCATATATTTCCTAGAGCAAAAAAAAAAATAAAAAAAAAGTTTTAGGTCTAGCCGAGATTCGAACGCACAACCCACGTCTCCATAGAGTGGCGCCTTGACCCACACGACCACGAAGCAAATTCTGTTACTAAATATAAACCTGAAGATGAAACACCAGGTAGTGTTGTGCAATAATCGATAAGGTTAAATACATATTAAAAATAAAATAACAACTAACACCCTATTAAAGATAAGAAATCCATAAGTTATACTCAGTATAAATACATGTACAGCAATTTGTCATACATTTATTAAAAATAAAATAACAACTGACACAACAATCTATTGGTTATACTCAGTATAATGTCTACCATAAAGCAAATGAGAGAGCAAGCTGCTAAGAGTTGGGGAATTTCCCTAAGAGGTTTGAGACTCAAGAAAGATATAGCAGATAGGATAAGTGACGCGCGAGCCGTCGTCTACGAGGAGAGGCTGCGACGTGCGGTTTCGACCGGACGACTGCCCGCTGACCCCGAAAAACGCTCTGAGAAATTGGAGAACGAGACGACGGCCAGTCTGCGTGCCACTGCTTACGCGCAGCGTGTAAAAGAAGATCCCAGCGCACGTAGAAAACCACTATACAAGGCGTACTACAATAAGATGTATCAAGGGTTGGTGGGGAGACCTCCTAAGAGGAGGAGATATATCGCCAGAGCTTTGGTGGAGGAGGGTCCTGGGATTCTCGCCGACGCCGAAGAAGCCGAAGTTAGGGAAACTGTTGATAGGGGTAGGAGGAAGATAGTATGGACTTTCGAGAGGGGGGTAGATGGGGAGATCGCTAATCGCATAATGAATAAAATTCGCCCAGAGATGACCACGGCATGTTATCTGAGGTATTCGTGCTCTTATCGTATTAGGAACATCGAGACCGACGAAACGATGATCTATCACAAACAATCAAAGGGCGGTCCGTGGATAAACGAGATTTCCAAAGCGGAGAGTTGGATATCCGATAGAGAGAAAGGTTGAATGGACATCGACAAAGTTGATAGACCAAACACAAAATGGACCTTCGTTCGTTGGATATCGGTAGAGGTGAAGATGATCATCGATGCGCAACAACTTCTCATGGGAGCGGGAAAACTCCCAGACTGGTTAAGACAGAAAAAGGGAATGTATTCCGTCGACACGTACGACGACTACTTGTGTCTGTTTAGGTGCATAGCCATCCACCGTGGAGGGAGACCCGACGGGTGCTGTAGGAAGGCACGAGCTCTGGCTCGCGAATACCTCGGTCACGATAACGGACCGGGTAGTAAGGGAATCCCCCTGGATGATATTAAGAAGGTAGAAGAGCGCTTCAAGTTGGGTATTCGCGTTTACGAGCCCACCGCCGACGGAGTGTGGTACCTAATGAATGTTTGGAGGTCACTCGTTCCTCATAACGAACCTCCGCAATATGACGAACGAGTACGGGTGCTCCGGATGTCAACAACGGTTCACAGTCATGTAACATGCACAGGCACGCGACCACCTGCATGGGTGGGAAGACCGTGGTGACATGTCCAGGTAAGAGGGTAGAGAGACCACAGTCGGCCTACGAGAAGGCGTTCTATCCCAAGGGGTCAGCGAGCGCGAGGTCGATTCAATGGTTGAGCAGAGAAGAGGAGAGGGTGGGAAAGCACATACATCACGCCCACTGCGGTCACGGTGGCGAGAGGTGGGTGGCCGGCGATCCGGTCGACGGTTACTGTCACGAGACCGAGACCGTGTTTCAGTTTCACGGATGTTACTGGCACGGGTGTCCGATGCATTGTATGAGAGGTAAAGCGAGATCGCTGTACAAGAGGACGAAAATTCAAGACGCCAAAATAAAGAAGGCGGGTTACGAGCTGGTGGTGATGTGGGAGTGCGAGTGGTTGAATGAGGTGAATACCTACTATCCATAATCGCCGCGCGAGGAGGAGACGACTCTGTACCCTCACCAGATAGTATACGACTTCGAGGCGTATCTCGACAAGTCGAAAACCACACGACCCACCAAAGACCTGACCTTCAAGGTCGAGCACGTTCCTATATCGGTGTCGTTGGGGGATACGATGCACGAGGGGATCACACACATCTGCGAACGAGATCCTGACACGCTAGTCGAGAAGTTCGTGACCGAGCTACAGATGAGAGGCAAGGCAATCAGGGAGGGGGTTAGGAAGAAGTATCTGCCGGCCGACATAGATATGCTATCGAAGTCTCAGCAAGCAAAGATTATCTCTTGGATTGACCAAGTCCCGGTGGTGGGGTTCAACTGTAGCAGGTACGACCTGAACCTCATCAAGCAGTACTTTGTCGAGAAGTTGGCGGCCACAGTGAATAAGGTGATGGTCGGAAAGAGAGCCAGCACGACGATGTTTCTGTTTACCCCGGAGTTTAGATTTCTCGACATCATCCAGTATCTGGGACCCGGTACCACGTACGACCGGTGGGTTAAGGCGTACGACTGTAAAACGATAAAGTCTCACTTCCCGTACGAGTGGTTCGATAGCGCGGACAAGCTCGACCATCCGGGGCTGCCAGACTATCCTGAGTGGTACTCGAAGTTGAAGGGTGAGTTCCTACTGTCGTTGTCCGAGTGGAAAGAGTGTAAGAAGGTATTCCGAGAAAATGGGATGAAGACGTTCAAGGAATGGTTGCAACACTACAAAGACTTGGATGTAGGACCGTTCCTGGAGGCTCTGACTAAAATGACGGAGTTCTACAGGGTGTGGATATACTCAAGGATGCTGTGTCTATACCCGGTGTTTCCCTTCAGTACCTACTCCGTGGGTCGATCGATGGGAAGGCGGACACGCCCGAGCTGTGGTCGCCGAAGTCTGAAACTTACGAGATGATGAAGCAGGGATTGGTCGGTGGTCCGTCCATAGTGTTCTCCAGATACGCCGAGGCTGGCAGGTCAACGATCAGGGGCCAGGTAGGTAGTCGGGAGGAGAAGATGTGCAAGGCGGTGATGGGGTACGACGCCAATGCTCTGTACCTATCTACTCTGTCGAAAGACATGCCGTGCGGAGAGGAGACGATATGGACGTGTGACGACCCGGAAAGACAGGCGTATATAGACTGTTTCGTGATGAAGGTCAGGAATGAAGAGTGGTTCGGATTTGCGGAGTTGGATATAGAGGTCCCAGAAACGTTGAGAGACAAGTTCTCGGAAATGTCACCGCTATTTGTTAATCGAGAAGTCGATGAGAACGAGGTTCCGCAGCACATGAAGGACTACCTAGCCGGGACCGGGAGGAAAAGGGTCGAAGGAAAGAGAAAGCTCGTGGGGGCAATGTCCGCCAAGAAGATGATCATATACTCCCCACTGCTAAAGTGGTATCTGGAGCACGGTCTGATCGTCAAGGCGGTGCATAGGGTGATAGACTACACGCCCGGCAAACCGTTTCAATGGTTCGTGGAAGAGGTCACCGCTGCCAGACGGACGGGGGACGTCGACAAGAGCAATGCGGTGTTGGCGGAGATATTCAAACTGGTTGGCAACGCGTGTTGTGGCAAGCTGATAGAGGCACAAGAGAGACACATGAAAACCACATATACGAAGGATGAGAAGATTGTCGACCGGGCACTGAGGTCGGCGTGGTTCGAAGACCTGGAGGAGATTGGGGAGGCTTACGAGATATCGAGCTGGAATACTCGAGTGGTGATCAACAGACCGTTTCAGTGTGGCATAGCGGTCTACCAGTTGGCCAAGCTCCGATAGCTTGAGTTCGACTACGACTTCTTGGACAAGTACGTGGATCGCGGAGATTTCGAACTGATACAGATGGACACTGACAGCATGTACTTCGCGCTTTCGGAGAAGACGCTGGCGAAGGTGGTGAGAAAGAAGATGAAGAGAAAGTTCAATAAGGAGAAGGCCGAGTGGTTGGCGTGGGACGCGTGGAGCAACATAACTCTGGGACTGTTCAAGCTGGAATTTGAGGGGGATAGAGCCATCGCTCTGTGTAGCAAGTGTTACTACGTGAGCGGTGACGGAAAATCTAAGCACTCGGCCAAGGGGATGTCGAAGAGATCTAACGATCTGACTTGGGGAAGGTACAAGAGTGCTCTTAAAGGGGGTAGGGATATGGCGGAGAACAGGGGATTCCGAATGGTTAACGGGGTGATGAAGACGTACAAGCAGGAGAAGTTGGGGTTGGCGGCGTACTATGACAAGACAAGAGGAGAGTGATGGAAGACGGGTTACACACCGAGCCTATAGGATAGGTACAAAAAAAAAGAACTCTGAAAAAGGGGAGAATACTAAAGACTCTGACGATCCGGGGGTAGCTGGGTGTCAGAAGGTACCATAAGAAGTTCTTCGTGAACAAAACCGCGAGATGGACCATCAGCCAAATAGTAGAGCACGGGCTCATCGGGTTTGGTAAGTGATCCAGATGATATACATTCAGAGACCACACGGGATCAGTCGTGCGGCGGCTGCCACCTTCGAGCTCTCCCGGTTGATAGAGGTACCGGACGTCAACATCCGATGAAGGTGGAGAAGATTTGGCCATTTGAGAGGACTCCTCTTATATATTCGGGAAAGTGCTTCGGCCACCTCCTTAGACTCTTTAGTGGCCAACGGCTCAGGCCCCTTATAACGACTCGCTACGTCAACGACTGTCAGTGCGTACTTGTACGTCTTGCGACCGACGCGATCGTGAGGGAGAAACAGGAGATCCGCTTGGTGAACTTGGTTCGGCACCGGCACGTCGAATTTCGGGCGTGGAATATTGTGAGGCGCGGGTAAATAGTTCTGCCAGATGGCCTGCTTCTTGAGCCATTCCTTGACAGCGTTTTCTGAAACCTTGGTCGCCGCCGCGAGGTTCTTGATAGCCGCAAGTTCCTTGCAGTAGCCGTGGGGGCTATAGTATGTGTTCGCTAGCTTGCGCGCTAGGCGAACCGATAGTTTGGTATTAAGTTTGAGCGTGTTCATCGTATGCGAAGTATTCTAATATATCGGACAATCTCCAACATGCCCTCGCCAGATCGTCCGGTAACTGCGTCGTTAATAATAAACCTTTGTTGGAAGTCCAATCACGATTGGAGGTTAAGTTCTGAAGGAACTTGGGAAAATCTAATTCATCCCTCAACCCAATCGCGATTGGAGTTGAAACACGATTGGGAGAAATCTAACATCCACTTTGCGAAAAGGGTGGCCGCTTTTTCGTCCTCGCGCCACGTCTCGAGAGAATCTCGGGCCAGACGAATCATACCCTTTGCGCCAGCTATACGGTGTTTAAGGGCAGTGTAGCCTACATCGATCATAGCAAAATAAAGTTCGTCAACTAACATCGTTCTATATATATATATTTACAAAAAATAATTATTTTAAAATAATTATAAAATTAATTAATTTGAAATCTCGATTGAATATAGTAGCCGACGAGACCCACCACACCCATTCCCACGACGATGAACGCGATCTCGCGGTCTTTTTGGGGCTCTGACGGTACATAGAAATCTGAAAGTTGGGGCTCGCGATCCAGCAGCGCAAGACTTTTCTGTGGATATGCCAGCGCATACTCGTGGTTGGCTTCTTCAACGTTCTGGAAGTTTGCGCGGCGTGATTCTCGCGGCGAAGCTCTTCGTTGACCCAGTCCAGATGGGCGGTTCGAGCTTCTCATTTTCGAGAATATATAGTTGCTACCGCTGAACGCCAATGCGTTTACAAGCGCACCACCTATCATTATTCCGATCGAAGCCATTTATTTCCATATATTAACAGGTAGAATTCCAACTTTAATTAGATAATCTCGGGTCCAAACTGCGGCCGCTACATCTAAGGTCGCGAGCCCTACGTCTCTCACAGTAAAGTCCAATTTGGGAGCGGACCCTCCTAGGGCCATTTTTGATAGTCGAGCATACCCGATACTGAAACCCGATATCACCACGGCGTGATAAAGCGCATTCACTATCATTTTACCATCTTGTTCGGCCATTGTTGATAATTATAATTATTGCATATAAAAGGGATCGCGATCAATGTTTAAATGGGGTGCATCCAATTGCGATTGGTGTTTCGTAACTGTTTTTGGATGAATTGATGGGGGTTGTTTTTTAGATAAGGATTGGTGTAATAGGGGGTATTTCCACACGCACAGGGCACCAACAACTGCCAGACCACCACCAACAACCCAACACCAATTTGTGAATTGGGTGTGTTGGGGTTCAATCGGATTCAACACTGTTGAGTGTGCTTCCAATTCGTGAATTGGGGCTGTTGTTACAATTCTCGATTGCTCTGTCTTCAGATGTTTTGCTGTGTCCGTCCCCGATTGCAACGACTGTTTGGCCTCTCGAAGCTCGGCGAGTATTTTATCTTGTTTAACTTTTCGGGTGGCAGCCGCCGCCCGCCCAGCTGCCTGTCTTTTTGGGTTTTTATGTCGTGCAACCGGATTCGTCCAATCTCGATTGGGTGTTGAGGGCTCCTGTGGAGCTGCAGCAATCTCCGAGTTCATCCAATCTCGATTGGGAGTTGAAGTTGGAGATTGTGGTTCCGTCACTCTCGCAGGTGTGTCTTGTGTCATCATTTATAATATTAATATTAGAGCTTATAGTTCATGGGCATATATGTCCAACTTGACAGTGTTTACCCGTGGTCAACGCGGTTGTCAGCGGAGCTAAGTATATTCCAAACTTGTGATAAATTGAGCAGCAGGCTGTTCTAAGAGTGTGTCCTATAAAAGTGTCAGTCTCTAGATCGCGAATCAATCCCGCGGTGTTTGGTATAGGGAGAAGTATACTAACGGCGGTTGCGTACAAATTAATAGCCGCTGATCCAAGAGTTTTTGTCATCTCCGCACCTAACCTAGATTCGTATCGCGCATACATTTTATCAATCTCAGCATCTGACATCTTATCCACCTGACAAACTGAGAGACGCCTACCGAGATAATGTTCCGATTGTCCCCCAGCAACCAGCGCAGCTAGCCGCTCTCGTACCGCCGCATTTTCATTTTCATTCGTATCGGCCCCAATCGCGATTGGAGTTGCACTCAACCCAATCGAAATTGGAGTTGATCCCGATTGCTCTGTCGGAGTTGATGTTTCATTATCTTTCAGGAAAGATACCGTGTCGGCAGTCGGAGTTGAGGTTTCTTCCATTAGCTGATCGAGAAGTTTGTCGCAGTTCATTATTGTTAATTTTCTTAAAATTAATTTAACTATTCTAACAAGTCTCATCACTTTAACATATTGCCAAGCGCACCACCCGATACTTATTATCACCGTTATGCTCGCAACAAAGCTCGCAGCGGAGCACCAAATTGTTAACATTGTTAACCGTTGTTCACCATTTGTTCAACATTTGTTAAGCATTTGTTGAGCATTGTTCAGCATTTGTTGAGCATTGTTCAGCAATTGCTAAGCATTGTTAAGCATTTACTCAGCAGTTACTAATGAGCGTTAAGTAATTGCTTATTACTTTGTAATAAATTAATTGATAACTTTATAAGCAGTTGTTTGATCAGTCTTTAGCAGAAGCTTGGCGTGCTTAGTTTCCGAAAGCATCTGTCGAACCTCCAGGCGCTCCTCGCGGGTTGGGATAACGTCATTCTCTCGAAGACAGTCATTGAATGAGTCTCGGTCCTTGCAGTGAAAGAGGGCGACCCATTTCGTTTGCTCGCGCAGATCCTTGAGGACGGTGTTGTACTTTTGAGTGGAGATCCATACGCTTTGCCTAGCATGGCGGCCAGAAAATGCGAGCTCGGAGAGCATGTCCTTCTTTTTGGTCATCGCCACCTTGGCCGAGCAATCGTCAATCACGTATAGGGTGGGCTCACCCTGGAATCTTTGGTATAAACCACGCAACCAATCGTGAAGCCTATCACCGTGGTCAATAACGTATACCTCAGGGTCGGTCCATATCCACAGGCGCCGCTGATAAGTATCGTTGTGCTGCACAGTGACACTGGATCACATGTGACGAAAGGCATCGCGGTAGGACCCCTCGAGCAAGTCGAGGATGAAAACTGTTTTTCCACATACTGTCTGCACACATATTATGGCAGAGTGGGCATCTCCAATCGTGAATTGGTATTGATTGCTAATTTTCTTAAAATTAATTAATAAATCGTTAGAATGATTGCTAATTTTCTTAAAATTAATTAAATCAGTAGAGTGCCGAGACGTATCGACCATCTTCGATGTTGAGTTGTGCGTCTGTAATTATATATAAGTACACGTTCTATGGCCCATTTCCATCCGCCTCTTTCGTTATCTGGATCGTCACACCCTCACTAGTGTTCTCAACTTGGTGTCCGCTGCCGTGTATTTGGTCGTCGTCGCTGGCTCGCATGTCTAGCCATAACGCGTATTTAGTATTCAGGAACTCCGCGAGGGAGACGGCTGAGAGCTGCAGGTCTTTGGCAACCGCGGCAACCTCCGGATAGCGCTTAGAGCCGGCAGCAAACTGCTTTCTTACTTCGTCCTACTGCTGGTGCGCGCGAAGACCCGCGCTGTAGAGTTGATTGGGTACTCCCTCGATCGTCACCTCTACCTTTGTGATTTTTGGGTTATAGAATGTGTCGGTTTTTCTAGCCCCGAGCGCTAACCGACCCTCCTCGAACAGCATCAGTATACCTTTCATCGAGCGGGCGGGTACGTTGACATTAATATTCCACAATGTGTCACTTTTGTCTTTCGTCATCTTGCGATGGCGAAGAACTCGGTCGTAAAGTATGGCAACGCACCCGGCGTACTCGGTTCTGATCAATCGAGCGAGTTCAGGCATCGTGACCATGTCGTACTCCAGCGAAACATTGTCGATCGTATACGTCGATGCTATGTCGGTGGCTATGAGAACACGGCCGTAGTCGTTGAACGTTAGTTCGTATTCGAGGCGGTCAGCCAAACCACTCTGATAGTAGGGCATGTGACTCTCCAGCAACTCAAAGTCGAGCGGGATGTAGAAGCGGTTGCCGTAAGCGGCCGCGATCGCGTTGTTATCTGCCTTGTTATCAGCCCCGATTCTAAGTTTGGTTACGTTCTTATTTTTGCTGGTGTCAATACCCTGATAGACCGCGTTTTCGCGCTCTTGTGACGTCTTCCACAGGTCCTGATAACAATGGTAGACGTCGCTGTCATCGGTCGACATCACCTCATTACCAGAAATCTTTATCATGGTTTTCTTGACGATGGCGCGACCCAGGTTCTGAACGACGGTTCGGTTCACGTCCGTCGACGTCAGCGAAATAGTGAAAGCGAGGCGAACAGTCCCCGGCACAATGACGTCGTTAGCTCCGAGGTTGGGGAAGCGGACTAAGAGCTGCTGGTTCTGGTCGATCGTCGATGGGTTGTTCGTAATAACGACACTCTGTCTCACGCCTTTCGCCCCGAGGGCTCCCTCCCGCAGTCTGAGGTATGGATTGAGTTTGCGACCGTATTGACTCGAAGACATAATTTAGTGAAACTATTAAACTCGTATGGTTTTGTCTTTAATACATAATATAATTATAAAGATGGCTGATTTACGATATTGACATGGATGAAATCGGCAGAGACGATTACGTCGATGAGGATGATGATGACATAGATGATGATAACGATAACGAAACGCCCTTCATAGAGACTCCAGTTCGAATCCAATTGGGGGATTTAGGTGGCGCTACCACTAGTCAAAGTCGGGAATTACTCGAGGGAGCTGTAAACGACTACTACAACAGTTTGGCAGAAAAAGGTCTGGTCCCATCTGTCGGTCGCGACTGCTCCAAGTTCAAATTTTATCTGAACGGTAGATTGCGACTAAAAGCAGCATCAAATCTCCCAATAGTCAACACGAGGACCGGTAAACCCCTAGCACTGAGCACCATTGCAGGAAACCCGGGCGGTGGCCAACTCATAAGGAACGAACTCGGATTCCCAGATTGGAAGAGGGGTAAACCAATTATGCCGACCCGCGCTGTAGAGGCCCTACAGTCTACCGACGAAACGATGGCGAAGACGGCCTCCGCGATAGAAACGGTCGAGCTCAGCGAGGTCCCTCAAATAGCCACCGACGCTATTAACACGATGGAGACCACGTTCAAGGGTCTAACGATGACCCACCTCTTCGCGAACTCCGTGGACTCGATAAGGCTCTGCAAACGGTCTGGGGCGAACTGGTCCTTAACCTCTCCAAACTCTCGTCGCTGGATGAACATATCGCGCTAGAAGAAAGAAAACTGGAGGAACTGGTGGCGATAGAGAATCTACCGAGCGGATCACCGAACGCCTGCGGTCGTTGCGGGACGAAAGAGAAGCTCGCTTGCAGGCTGCATCGGCTTGCCGTGAGGCTCTCCGCACCCAAATAAGTCGGATCCGCGAAACAAGCTCGAGGGTCCTGCACGAGAAGACGACACTCGGTGAGCGTCTTCGCACTCTGTTCAGAAAGCAGGGTGTCACGATAGCAAGCATCCTCGTTGCTATCGGTATGACTATATCGACCATAGTTCTAGCTTTCACTGGTGGCGCGGCGCCACCACCCACGCCAGCACCGACACCAGCACCCGCGCCATCCGGTGAAGCCAAGGAGTGGATAAAAAAAACAACTAAAAGCCCTCGCCAGTCTCCTGGCTAAATTAGCCGAAAAGGCGGCTGCGGCACTACCTGGACTGATCGGAAGTATCGTTTCTTACTTGCTATCTATATTAGCAAAAACGGCCGGATGGCTCGCCAAAAATACTTGGGCTTTAATCGTGGCAATCGCCGGTCTCCTACTTTTACTCTCTCGAGAGTTCCTAAAACCAAAGCGAGAGTAGTCTGATCACAGCGAGGGCAACGACGAGCCCTAATTTCTCCTCCTCGTGTGTTGTGCTTCCAATCTCGATTGGTGTTTCATCTCCTGTTCCAATCCAATCGCGTTCGTCCAATCGACATTGGGGTTTGAGGGAAGAATTGGGGGAACTCAATTCGTGAATTGGGGGTCCTATTGCAGCGGGTGGAACAACGGTGGAACACGGTGAAACACTGGGTTCAAATGAACTTGATGGGGGTTTTATGAAATCTTTTTCAAATTTATTTGAATTTCCACCTCCGCTCCCGACTGTCTTGGGGGGGAGTTTGATGATATCCGCGTTCACGTTCCCGTTGTGGCCGATTTTTTGATTGACGGTGGCGATTACGATCTGATTATTGTAACCGTCAACCAGGTCGTCTCGTAGTATCATATTGCTCGGCGCCATATAAAGATCTATTCCAAATATGTAGTCTACTGGGGTGCTGGCATTCTGCAAAACGTCTTGATAATTCTGGATCGCCTTCTCCAGGTCCACCCTAGCTGAGATGGCGTCCTCTACAAGTGCCAAGAATTGTTTTTGTGCATCAAACGCCGTTCCCATGCCCAGTATAGAACTGCGAGTTTGCTTCTGTGCGCCGAGGATGGCCCAGACGTACGTGCGAATGGAGTCGTTGAGGCGAGTAACCCCGGCCTGCGTGAACCCTAGACCCGTATCTAACATAAATGTACCCCACGCGTCCTGAACCTCAGCAGCCTGCTGTATGTAATCGACGAGAGCCCGTTTCGGAGGTAACATCTTACAAGAAAACACGCCACAGTGCCGACCTCCAGACACTTCCGGCCCGAAGGTCATCGTCGCGGGGTCAAAATTCCCGGCGTTCCGACTGACAATGTGGTCGCCGGAGTGATCGTGTCTAAAATCAGTCTGCGTCCAATTCCCGGACTGGCCCCGAATGAGAACGTCCCCGAGGCCGGTGCTGGTAGGAAATGCTTTCTGTCTCCAGTCCGCGTCTTTTGAAACGTTAAATTCGTTACCATTCTTTCAAACGCCATACGGTCGTATACGTTGGAAATGGGATCCCAGGCGTCGTCTTGAGGTAGTGAAATACCTAGTTCTTTGAGAATCCTCCTAATAGTATAATACGCATGAAAGTTGTAGACACTTCGGAGCATGACATTCTTGAATGTCAGATGGTCTTTATGTGAAACTCCACACCCGGCTGTTGCGCACCATACAATTTATTTGGTTCTGCCAAAACTGCATCGGTGTTGCTTTCCACCCGTTTACCGCCTCCATCGTAGTAATCTTGGGCAGCCTATATTGTTCAAAGATGTCGGGGAAGTTGGTGGCAAATACACTGTCCGGTCTAACCGTTATAGTTGGGGGTACAAGGGGAATAACAACGTCTTTTTGCGTGTACATGTATTTACCTCCAACTTTGTACTTTGCATTATAATTAAAGCTAAATGCTTTGGTATCCATTAAAAGATATTATTATGTTTGCTACTATCACTAATGTTCAAAAGAGTTGTGAACTTCAAAAGTTAATCGACAACTGCTGCGGATAAAAACGCCGGGGGTAGGGACTCAGATCAATCACCTTCACGGTTGGGTGGAAAAACATTGAAACGTTCGAGGCTATCTATTCCGGAGATGTTGGAGATTTTTTAGATATTATCAATAGCCCCGATCGTACAAATGTAGTGAGACGCCTTGGGGAAACAAGTGCCGTATTACATCCTGGCCTTTGGGGTGGAGGAGATGTTCATCTTTGTTCGCGGCGAA
>CM055266.1:20796741-21073641 GCA_029237695.1 Conchocele bisecta
GCTCGGTTCAAAAACGGTAGAAACTCCTACTACGGGGCGCCATGCAGGACAGGTTAATTATGTGTACAAAATTGAGTTTTGTAACACTAAAAATCACAAAATTCAATTCTGTGTCACAAAATTCAATTCTGTCAATTCTGTGTCACAAAATTCAATTCTGCATACGTTTCGTATACAAAATTCATTTTTGTTATAAAGGATTCAATTTTGTAAGACAGAATTGAGTTTTGTGAAGAAAATTCAGTTTTGTAGGACATAATTCATTTTTGTCCACAATAATTAGTTTGCGTAGGATAGTCTATGTCATCTCTACGTTGATTGGTTGAGATCGGTCTTAGTCCATTTTACTAGATGGTGGAGTACACTTGCAGGTTTAAATATTTCAATGCGAAAATATAACCCAATATATCAATATTATACTTCTTTATGGACAGTTATTTTGGTTATATTATGATTACAAATGAGTGGTCACACCATATAAGCATATATACTTTGAAGGAGAAATAAGAAAAATATTCAGAATTTTCCCATTCAGAATTTTCCCTCAATTATGTAAACAGGGTCAAACATAAAGTAGCCGGGACATAGCTAGACCTGAGAGCATGCCCATATATAGAGAATACCAGGCTATAGCTAGTGTATTTTGATATCAAGTTTATCAGGCAAGGCTAGGAAACGCGTAGGAATTCCGAGGCTTGCCGAGGAATTCCTACCGTTTCCGAGCCGAGCCTGATAAACTTGATATTAAAATACACTAGCCTGGTATTATATTTATCAGGTAACGTTTTATGCTCGAAAATGACATTAGATGACGTCGTATTCTAACAGTAGATCTAACCTTGTGAAACAAATGGTATTGGATCTGTGTCTACTAGTTGCGAAGTTACGTGTTCGCAACTATGTGTCTACATGCATTATTTACAGTATACACCATCTTAGTACATGTATCCATGGTATCTACACAAATACTACAAATGGTTTCCTCAAATGGCCCAATACACACATTCTGTTTATAAACACAGACAGCAGTCAGAACACAGGCCACAGCGCGTGTATTATTGATTTAACTGGGGCAAATGTACCTTGCGATACACACTAAATGACGTCAGTACTCGCTGGAGATCTACATGTACATGAATTATGTGTACAATTATCACGCAAATGAGTTTAAATACGAATGGGTTTGTCAACGTTTGACTGTTTGGAGATAGTTGAAGCAAAATGGCAGAATGAGAAATGAATCATCGGCAGAATGAGAAATAAATCATCGACATTGAATGTGTAGATCGGCGACCGTGACCCATTTCTCCTTTCTCCAGTGCAGTTTCTGACCAATGGTAGTCCTTCTTACATGCGTGTGCAGAATTGACAGAATTGAATTTTGTGGCACAGAATTGAATTTTGCGGCACAAAAGTGAATTTTGTGACACAGAATTGAATTTTGTGACACAGAATTGAATTTTGTGGCACAAAAGTGAATTTTGTGACACAGAATTGAATTTTGTGACACAGAATTGAATTCTGTGGCACAGAATTGAATTCTGTGGCACATAATTGAATTTTGTGACACGGAATTGAATTCTGTGGCACAAAAGTGAATTTAAAGTGAATTTTGTGACACAGAATTCAATTCTGTGGCACAAAAGTGAATTTTGTGACACAGAATTGAATTTTGTGGCACAAAAATGAATTTTGTTGACAAAATTGAACCATGTCCCACTTGGCGCCCCGTACCTACACGTTTCCCAGCTTAGCCTGATAAATTTGATATCAAGAGGACCGTGTTTGTGGACAGTCATTGGATAACAACTTTTCTATTGCCCCTTGTGCACTGCCAGTCTGATACGTTCATTATTTTAGTCCGCCTGCTATTCTCTATATGTAAGTAGCTTATACCTAATTAAGTTTGGGAATAGTTTCGCGCGATTAGTTATCATACCCGTAAATTTAAGTCCTAAACTATTTTTTATACAGCCAACTACGGGGCGCCAAGTGGGACATGGCTCAATTTTGTCAACAAAAATCATTTTTGTGCCACAAAATTCAATTCTGTGTCACAAAATTCACTTTTGTGCCACTCGGTCCACTGCGTGCACCTCGACAACCCCCCCGCCCCCCCCCCCCCCCCCCCCCCCCCCGTTCTCAGAAACCTAGATCCGCGCCTGATGCCATTTTGCATCAACTATCTCCAAACAGTCAAACGTTGACAAACCCATTCGTATTTAAACTCATTTGCGTTATAATTGTACACATAATTCATGTACATGTAGATCTCCCGCGAGTACTGACGTCATGTATTGGGTGTATCGCAAGGTACATCTGCCCCAATTAAATCAATAATACACGCGCTGTGGCCTGTGTTCTGACTGCTGTCTGTGTTTATAAACAGAATGTGTGTATTGGGCCATTTGAGGAAACCATTTGTAGTATTTGTGTAGATACCATGGATAATAAGATGGTGTATACTGTAAATAATGCATGTAGACACATAGTTGCGAACACGTAACTTCGCAACTAGTAGACACAGATCCAATACCATTTGTTTAACAAGGTTAGATCTACTGTTAGAATACGACGTCATCCAATGTCATTTTCGAGCATAAAACGTTACCTGATAAATAGAATACCAGGCTAGTGTATTTTAATATCAAGTTTATCAGGCTCGGCTCGGAAACTGTAGGAATTCCTCGGCAAGCCTCGGAATTCCTACGCGTTTCCTAGCCTTGCCTGATAAACTTGATATCAAAATACACTAGCCTGGTATTCTCTATATATGGGCATGCTCTCAGGTCTAGCTATGTCCCGGCTACTTTATGTTTGACCCTGTTTACATAATTGAGGGAAAATTCTGAATATTTTTCTTATTTCTCCTTCAAGGTATATATGCTTATATGGTGTGACCACTCATTTGTAATCATAATATAACCAAAATAACTGTCCATAAAGAAGTATAATATTGATATATTGGGTTATATTTTCGCATTGAAATATTTAAACCTGCAAGTGTACTCCACCATCTAGTAAAATGGACTAAGACCGATCTCAACCAATCAACGTAGAGATGACATAGACTATCCTACGCAAACTAATTTTTGTGGACAAAAATGAATTCTGTCCCACAAAACTGAATTTTCTTCACAAAACTCAATTCTGTCTTACAAAATTGAATCCTTTATAACAAAAATGAATTTTGTATACGAACCGTATGCAGAATTGAATTTTGTGACACAGAATTGAATTTTGTGACACAGAATTGACAGAATTGAATTTTGTGACACAGAATTGAATTTTGTGATTTTTAGTGTTACAAAACTCAATTTTGTACACATAATTAACCTGTCCTGCATGGCGCCCCGTAGCCAACACCCTGAACACAAACATTCCGAAAAATGCATGTACACAAGGTGCATGATCACGTAGTTACAAGAACAACAACACTTACTGAAACTTCCAGAAGAGCTTCCGATTCAAAGTACCTATTCTGTTATATTGTCCTTATTATGTAACTGATTTGTAAGCGTCTTGTTATGCGGAAAACGTGCAGCTACTCGTGTACACTGTACACGTGTAGCTATATCGATAATATAATATGTGAATACAATGGTTTATTGTATTGTAAAAATATACAGCAGGTACCATTATAATGTCTGCATTGAACAGTATTATATGTGTGTACAATTGATCTATAGCACGACACAAATCGTCTTATTCAATTTGCTACAGTGTAGACAAGACCACTGTAGCCTATTTCACTAACCTCCGTTAGTTTTGATGATAAACTTAGTTTAGTTTGCCGACTAAAGCGGCCCTCACATATCAGCCGGCGTCCGCGCCATTTTTCTAATCGCAGGAGTCGCGGGAGATTTAGAGCCCGTGGGTGAATTGGGCGAATTTCATGTCTGCGACGTGTGCCCTCACATATTAGACGGGGCCCGGGCGGTGCCCTTTGAACATTGTATCGCAGTGGAGACAGTGCGCCCGCTAGGGCGTCGGCCGGACGCCGCTAGATAATCTAGCGGGCGCCGGCTGATCAAAGAACAGATAGGTAGGCGTCCTGGCGGGATCCGTGAGGGGGCCGTGAGGCTATCGTAGGGTGGCCGTGAGGGGCCCGTGAAAATCCCACGGCACCTGGCGGATTTTTTTCCAATAATTTTCGTCAAAATCTTCATGCGGCCGCCATATCAGTCGGTCGGTTTCCGGCAGACCGCCGGGCGGGGCCCTAACGACGTGTCTACGGGCTTGCCACGACCTAAAAGCGCGCTTGGAAAATCGCGGATTTGGGAGTCAGGTTTTCAAGCCCGCGGCGTTCGTGCGACCTCTAAAAATCGCAGCGTAGCCCGTAGAAATCGGGCGCCTCGCGAAAATGCCCTTATTGACCCGTTTAAGAGTCGCGCGGGCGCCGCGACCGATATGTGAGGGCCGCTTAACGGAGGTTCGTGAAATAGGCTACTGTATGTCATTCCCAGCCCGGTAATCAGTTAAGTCACCGGAGACTAATTGAAGGGGTCAATGGAAGAAGGGGGCTAAGTACATAAGGGACTTAGCCCCCTTCTTCCATTGACACCTTCAGTTGAGTAATATTATCAAACCGCACGTGTGTTATTGCGGCTGAGAATAAACAAAGTTCGGATTCCATAGACCTGCTGCACCGTGGGCTATATTCCACATTTAAGACACGCCATGTGATTTGTACCTTAAGCTAGTATCTCACTGGGCTGCGACTGTTGGCGACAAATTGCGAACAGCATTCGCGAGGGAGTTTCCAAAATGTCTCGAAACGTTCGCAGGGGTTCTCAATTTCCTCGCGGGAGTCTCGAACCCGTCTTGAACCCTTCTCGATTTTGTGAGGGGTTGGCGACCTATGAAACTACATTGTGATTGATTGGAGACAAAAATGAGAATCTGACATTCCGGGCGCGAGACAGGCGCGAACTACCCTGGGACCCCTGGGAGCGCGACAAAATTGAGAATAAATTGAGAATATATTGGCGATTTCTCAATTGCCACGCATAAATGTCGCACGACTGTCTCGAAATTCGCGCGAATGTCACGCGACACTCGCGCGACAGTCACAAGTGCAAAGGAATGGCATTGTGTGACATTCGCGCGACATGTATGCGAACTCCCGGCGAATTTTGGCCCAAATTTCGCCGGGAGTTCGTGCGAAATTCGTGCAACATTCGTGCGACATACGCGAACGTGTCGTAAGTACCAATTCAGTGTGATTCCAAGTGAAAATTGTCGCTAATTCGCGTATTTTATCGCAATTTTGTGTCTCCAACTAGTCGCGAGCTGTCGCAGCCCAGTGAGATACATGTACCACCCATTTACAGAAAATATCACAGTTTCTGTAAATATGTTGCATGAAAAATCAGAAACTTTCAGAGCAAATCAATTCCACATTTGCTATATATGCAAATTTCGTCAACTTTCGACGTCATTTACGGAAACTATCGTATATTTTGTAAATACTTTTCATGAAATATCGCACAATGTTCTTAGGTAAAAAAAATCACATGGCGTGTCTCATTTATGGTTGTGACTGGAGAAATGGGCCTTGTGGGTTTTGCGACCTGTGTAGATCCAGATCAGCCTGTGCATCCGCACAGTCTGACAGCACCTCCAGTTTCATGTTGCCGAAAATACAACTTACACGATAAAGTTGAAGCATACATATTGCGGAACGTTGTAAGTTCCGTGTTGGACATTTTATTTTCATTTTATCGAACATTTACAAACTGTAAGTTTTCTACGTCATTTTTTTTAGAGTAGTATGTGTTTTTCTTTACGAAATCAATATCTGCATAAAAATGCGATGCGATAAGGGATGTATTACGAGAGCGGTGCCAGTCATTTGCTTTGCCGTTCATTTCCGTGGTTTAAGTTATACAGTACCACCCGTCACATATAGTTTTTGTCTGTGACGGGGAAAATTAGGCTTATAGGTTTTGCGACCATTGTAGATCCAGATCAGACTGTGCACCGCACAGTCTGATCAGGATCTGCACTGTTTGCCATTCCATCAATGAAACACCAGTCATGTTTCTAACAAGTCATTTACAGTGGAACCTCTCTAAACAGGACACCAAGAAAATATATGTGTTCTCATTTTGAGATGTTTCTTGGTAATACATCTCAGATAATAATGCATGTTCATGATTACAAAAGACATAATTATGTCCAAGAATGGTCATATGCCTGCTATATTTCGGTTTTGAGAGGTTTCACTGTTGTTCGTTTATCAGGCTACGGGGGTGTGCTATTTTATCAGGAATTACACTGGTCACAAATGTCATAAGCCCCATTTCTCCAGTCATAGCCACATATATACGCCAGTATGTGTGATTACCTTCCTTATCGCATATTCGTATTTCGCCAAAATTTATTCCGAAAATAAAACACTGTAATGTCCGTAAATGACGTTACAGTCGTTTAGTGAAATATACATTTCGTTTTACAATAAATTCGTGAAAAATAAGGTTTCGTTCTCCCAGGAAAACGACGACCCGGCGATTTTAAAGATAAAAGAAAAAAAACAATGATATACCTAGTGTGTGTGTGTTTATATATGAGACACGTCATGTGATTTTGTACATTCGGACATCTCCGTAATTTCATTAAACACGTTTGCAAAATTGACAATATTTTTCATAAATAAAGTCAACAGATGGCACTTTTTCCACAGGACATGCGGAATATAAGTTCGCATGTAATCTGAAACGTTTGTCAACTTTTGACGCCATTTACGGAAATATTGTAAATTTTGCACAAAAGGTACAGCATGGCGTGTCTCATGACTGACGAAAGGTCGCTATGTTAACCCTTACACCGCTATCATATTTTTTTGTCGTCTATTGTTTATTTTCTATTTTCCATTTTTATCATCAAACAAAACGAGTCTCGTGTTTTGCTAACGCAGTATTAGCGTACCGAGTAGGTCCTGGTCAATCGTCACCTATACTATAGGTGACCGAAGAAATTGGGTTTATGGGATTTCTGACCAGTCTAGCTCCTGATAAAATAGCACACTCATATAGCCTGACAACGATCTGTATTGCTTGTTAAAAGCATGATATGAGTATGCCGGGTGTTTCATTCATTGTATGGCGAACAGTGTATATGCTGATCAGACTGTGCACAGGCTGGTCTGGATCTACACTGATCGCAAAGCCAATATGCCCATTTCTCCAGTCACAGCCACATACATGCCACAGATTGTGAACACATGAGACGTTAGACCCTCGGGACATGCTAGTAATTTAACAGTAGCCTATTTCACCAACATTGCAAAGTATACTTTTCTAGCAAAGTATACTTTGAGGGAGAAATTTTCAATTTTAGGATAAATTTATTAATTTTTATTATACTGAATTTATTACATTATCACAGCCATTTTGGCTGTGACAATGTAATAAATTCAGTATAATAATTCTGCATACTTTTAATCATCAAATATATGCAGTGGTTAGTTCTATATGAAATAATGCATTTCGGGAAAAATAAATGATTACTCCCTCAAAGTATACTTTGCTAGATAAGTATACTTCGCAATTTTGATGAAATCGGCTACAGGTCATTAAAGTGACAGTGTCATCAAATATGTCAGGAGTATGATGGCTTGTTAGTAATAAAACTAAACGACTAAATAATAATAAAATTAAAATTATATCAGCTCTAGCTATGTATCGTTTTCATGGTCCAATATAGGTGATAATACAAATAGGTGGTGGGGACGTGGGTGGTGTGTGACCCATTGTGTTTGTAACAACACTACTAGTCTAGTCCCATATCAGCTTGCGTATGCGTACACTATGATCATATTATTCGGCTCATATTTAAGGGTGGGAATTGGCTCGGACACCTTCCATACCCGGATCATATCAGGGCTTAATCTGTTTTTATATTGAGTCTGGAACACAAATGCTTATGTATGTCATCAAAACTTGAGATGCGTCCGAGACTCAGTAAGTGTGCAGTGCTTGATGATTGAGAGCTATGCTGGTTAAATACGCTATACAGTGCAACCTCTCTCAACTGGACACCCTGGGAGGTCCCCAGGGTGTCCGGTTTAGAGAGATTCCACTGGCCTTTAAGCCACATTAATCCAGTCACAGCCACATATATTCCATTACAAACTTTGGAAGCAGTCAGACAATTAGTTGCAGCCTGTAACTCTGTGACCCTCCCGTACGTATGTAAAGTACGGGAGGGTCACAGAGTTACAGGCTGCAACTATCAGACAATGAATAGTACAAGAACGGAATTTGATCAAGCACATTATATATGTACAATGTAATTGATACTTGTGTCTTATCACAGCAATAATGAGCGGATGTTGGTTTTCGGCGTGTGTACACCCATTCATCCTGAAATTAATCAAATTTTCTAATCCCCCCACCCCACACCACATCCCGCCCCTCTTGCAGGCCCTGATCAGACTGAGCGCATGCATGCGCAATCTGATATGGGACTACTGTCATTGTGTACATTGTATTAAAGTTTAAATTCACACCCATACGCACCTCCGATATAGTCTTTAATATCCTATATCAAGGTTTCCGAATCCGATTTTTCGACGTGACGTAATCTGTGTTTTATGGGTGCTCTGAAAGTTATTTACAATAACTTATACATTTCACAAAGAATCGAGTACCGTATAGTTCTTACTCTATAACGTGCTCTAGTTTTTATTTACATTTACGGTAACCGATTCTTCGTCAAAACGACAGAATTATGAGATAAAAGACGCCTATATAATAAAGGGCAACGTGTACCGCATTTGTTGCGGTATGTACTCCAGTAACAGACTCGAACCACCCACCACGAGCATGTTGATTGAAATCGAGAACATTTGGGGTCTTAAGTTTACGACACCAATAGTTCATGCATCACAATCTATCATACTGGGTCATGTAATTCAACTCCTCCTCGTAAATAAATTAGTCATACCTGATCTGGGACTACTAACTGTCATCGTGTATATTGTGTTCTATTAAAGTTTAAAATCACACCCATACGCACCGATATAGTGTTTAATATCCTATATGTAACTTCAGTAACAGGCTCGAATCACCCGCCACGAGCATGTTGGTATCGAACAGTGGAAGTGTTTACTTGTACATATGTATAATCAATAAACGTCCGTTAATTACATCTATTCAATTAATAATTAAACATCTGTGTACATACATGTACGCTCAATCTTATAACATGTAACCCCCGACTGAGAGAATGTTCGTTATGACGTAGTATAGGCAGTCGTATCAGGATCTGCACTGTTCGTCATTCCAGTAATTTCTAAGAAACTATATACACATGTAGATTGTATCAGGCTTCATGAGTGTGCTATTTGATCAGGAGCTACACTGGTCAAAATCCAATAAACCCCATGTATCCAGTCACTCCAGCCATAATAACATAAGGTTTCTTCTCTCAACCGTCCACCCATGTATAGTTAAGAATTGCCGTAAAGACACGTACACAGTATATAGTAATTAAAGGTACATGCCCACTCAGTGGGCACAAACTGTTCTTAAAAGGAATTAAATAAGTGTATAATTGTGTCACTATTCCACCAGTTCTAAAAATTACGAGTGCCCGCTATACAGATATACTCATTTGATAATATTTATTTTACTGATAGTGACGCGCGATGGTATAAGGCTAGTTTCATATGCAAATGAGGCATTATATTTTTTTAATTATTTATACTAATTAAATGCGTCACCTGAAAAAGTAATATTTATATAAATACAGAGAATAAATAGTAATGTCCGTGAACATTTTAAGGAAACACGGTTATCGCTTATGATATCAGTGTAGAAATTTACGTCTGATATAACACTTCTTTTTAGGTACAAATTCACATGGCTTGTTTCATGAATCCTAATCCGACAGATGACACTCTGACTTCTTGAGGTTTCGTAACATTCAAGATGACATCGAAGATGGCCACCAGAAATTGATATAAATATAATGTTGACACAAAGCATGCAGGCATATTATATAACTTGAAAGCAATACAATCAAGTTGGGTAGGTACCGCAGCTAAAAGTACAATTCAAGATGGCCGCCAACACTTGACATTCTGATTACATTTATAGGTATACAAGCGTATACCCAATATCTATAATGAATATATTACATGTACCATCAAACGTATTCGTTTAAGTATTCATGAGGCTATCACAATTTCATGAGTTTCAAATTCGTTACAATAGTAATATGATTACTATTGTAACGAATTTGAAACTCATGAACTATGTACTAAGAGTTTGTCGATTTGATAGTTACATAGTTGTAACATATCCACTTATAATTATAAGTGCATTAGTTCGGGAGCACGCCTCTGATTTCTCGACATACCGAGCACCCTCTGCTATTATGGTTTTGGAGTTATTTCTGGACACTCCATACCCCCATGCAGGCACAATAATTCGGAGGGAAACCTTCTGAGATCGATGTATCTCACTTTAAAAATCTGGACTTAAAAGTTACATAGTACCAGTCTGAATTTTATCATTGTTTACACGTTTTCTATGTACGGGTGGGGTATATTAAAGGTGCCACATCTCATTCAAAATTTTATATTTTCGCACTAATTCTGTTTTAATGTGTTCATATTTGATACATATAAATTAATATTTTAAATTAAAAAACAATGACCATTGCTGTTATCATTTAGACACGAACCAGTAAATTTTTGTTAATGCTGAATGCATGCATAAAATAAAAGTGGAAGCATGCCGTTTGTTATCATTTATTAATAAACATATTTTCAGTGTCCAATTTCTATGTGATCCATTCTTTTCTATATTGGCTACAATTAGCAAAACAAATTAGGACAACAAATCTTCCAATTGTATTTGTATATACATTCACGTAGACCCAGTGCCAAAATACATAGCGTATATGAAAGTAACATGACAACAGCTAAGCAGGGGAATTAGCACAAAAACATAAACTAGACAAACTGAACCATAACTATACACTTTCAGTATTTTCCCTACATACAATAACAGACTCGGGCGCAAATACACGCATACTATGGTTTCTTTGACGTCTTGGTGATTGACGTCCATATTTTTGGTTGCAGCTTCATAACACATACATATCTCAGTACATATGTCAACAGCAGGCACCATATTTTAATATAATATTTTAGTCAGCAATTGGTACTTTTCAGCAACTCTCTTTAGCAGCTATTATTGTTACATAGTTGTGGAATGTACAGGAGTGTATATTATAGTATGTAAGCCATTACTCGCCATAATCCGAGGGCAACCTTCGGGTGGAGCGCATTTTGAAAACAAATTGAAAGTTCAAGGTACCTATCTCTCTTTGCAAAATTGCTACGGCACACGTTGCATCACATTAAAGCTAACTATTTGGCAATGAACAGTTTCCCAAGATGTCCATATTAGGCATCTCTGTCACATGTTAGATTTACAGAGGAAATATATTGAAATGTTGTCCTTGCTGTGGTATCATAACAATGAACCATCACCACAGCCTTAGAGAACATAATAAACAACCGATAAACGCTGATGTTCGTCGCTAGTTGCCACTTATAAAAGAAGGACAACCCATTTGAGTGGATTTTTTTATAGAATCAATTATACTGTACATCATATACAAATACTAGTAGAATAAAATATTCGGTTGATATTCCCTCTATTTTTATGTTGTTTACATTTGTATGTACATTTTGTTATCCATGTCAACGACAAAATAGAGAACAAGTTAACAAAAGGAGACACATGAACGCACACAAAATAAAGCATAACGCAGAACATAACTATAAACACATAACAACTATTCCCGAATGAACTAACGGGAAAATGGCACTCCCATAGGAAAACAAAATCACGATGAAGTACAATTACACGAAATACAAATACACGAAGCCATGACAGCAATGGTACCGCCTAGAAACGGCCCGTGAACAAAACATTGTAACCAAATATGCTCGTATATAGATTTTCTCAGTTATTCATTGTTTTGCTATGCAATGTACGTCTGACAAAATCGATGGCAGTATTCAGTTATCCTACGTGTATGACATGCAATAGTCACGATGGCCGTCAAATGTTAATATGTTTGACCATCATGATCAATTCAGCCATTTAATATTGCAGTTTGTGATGTGCATAATTCGCACAATGTAAATGTATGATTTAGTGATGTTCTTGTTAAAATAATTGCAATATGGCCGCCAAATAAGGACATTTATAAGAATATAATTAACTATTTAAATAATGTACGATTTCAGATCTGATGTACCATTTGTTTATGACAATAGTGCTTTAATTTGTTCTTATTTGAAAATACACGTGATCACATGAATATATTTATAACTATAAGCTGTATTGACTTGCTTGACTCACACATGAATTTAGTCCAAATATTGATTTAAACGCACGTGAACATATTAGGTACATGTGTGAAGGCTCTGTGGTATTTAGGGTAACATATGTGCAGATGGTAAATGTAAATGCATGTTATACTCATTTATATTTACACATGCGAACTTGCAGGTCTGTGAGATATATAGTTTAGTGCAACATAGAGGCCAAAATTGCAAATCAAGCAGTATTGCGCTAACAGAAAACAGTACAGTTGATAATTAAGCACAGACCACGAAAATTGGGAATGGAAATTTGAAAATGTATCATATCAGTCAATATCAGACATGCGAGTTGGTATATTTTAGTACATCTACAGCACAGAAAGTTCCTGGTGCTAAAAAAGTTGATTTGACGATTTACTCTGATGAATTTTCCATTTCTGTAATATTCAATGAATTCCGACATTTTCATTTTTGTATCATGAGTGTTCATTTCCTCATCACTAATGTAAGTATACAGCTGGAACTGTTATATGTCGGTGTTAGCTGCATGGAGTGATACTATGATAAAGTAGAATGAGGTACTGCACGTAATATGTGATATATGGGAATTTGAAAGTTGATATCATTTTTTGTATCCACCCGATTTCTATATTGGTGACTGGGGTAGTGCCTTACTGACACAGTCTATCATCATTAGAGGTCATATATCAGACTCAGGATGTGCCTATTTTTCTCGTATGATTTAATAAGCACAAATAAACTGTAAATATCAAGCACAGAACCTTTATGCATATAGGTTTCGTACCTGATATTTATTTTGAATTTATTTGTGTATATCAATGCCTACCAGAAGGAATCATATACCAGAACAAAATAAAATGCATGTGCGGTTTTATTGTACTTGTAAGATTTGTGTAACCGATTGTACCAGTATTCTCAGAGTCTATGACAGAAACGCATCCTAGCACCGGCTTAAGCGAATGAACACAATAATAAGCAAAGAAACTAGACAAATATGCATACGTGTCAATAGGCAGGCGTGCTCAACGACCACCAGAGTCGAATATGCCTCAAAAGTGTGGAGTCTATACAATGAACGTGAAAATGGTGCTTGGCTGTCGGACGGGTAACCCATGAACTCATATAATGAAGAAAATAGTGCATTACATCATGATAAATGCATGACACGTGCATATCGGTGGGCGGGTAGTATTCAACATGACACAGATATGTACTCCACCACGGCGGTGTGCGGTCACACAAAGAAATCAACACTACGTGAAGTACATACAAATAAATCAAATACAATGTACAATGAAAACCCCACAACAACCATTCCTAATTGAACTACCGATAAAATAACAGTTACCGCAGGAAAGCCATGAAGTACCGTACATGAAGACATGGCAGAAATAGTGCCACCTTGGAACGGCCAGTGAACAAAGCAATGACTTATATTTCTTACAATTTGCAATTTCTAGTTCACCCATGCCTCACCAGTGGCCAGCCATCCGAATCCATACCATGTGTTATTTCCCGTTTCGTACATGCATTTACTTTACGGTACTTGTTTACCGATGTTAGCATTGCTCAGACTTGCAGCCTGCTTGAATCCCCACGAGGGGGTGTAGCAGTAACGGGAGATGGATATATAGAAAATTATGCGGTCATGACGGTCCTATTGGCGATTATAAGCTTTGTTTTCTTCAAAATAGTATGCATTTTGTTTTAGTCCTGTTCGCACGTGAACCAAATGGACGAGTTGTTCAAGGAGCGAACTGAAACGTTTCAAACGTGCAGTGCATATAGGCAAATAAACTTGGGTCTTCGACTACCGTGGAAGTAGACTTTCCGTGGGGAAAATGGCCGCATTATTGAAGCTCGCTGCGCAAGTTGCACCAAAATCGGCGTTGAAAACTCTGGTATTGCTTTTAAAGCGTGTTTTACTGTTAATGTCGGATGGAATAATATGTTTCTATATTACTGCATAAATATAACTGCGTCAGGTGTATCATTATGCTTTATTTCTATTTGAAGCCTGTCCTCACGTCCAAGGGCAATGTCAAGACTCAAGGTCCTTGAGATTTAGCATATTTTACCGGTTTCTACAGTTATATGACATGACAGTGTCTAAAGTCACAAGTTTGCACACTATTGTTGCATCGTAACCATTAGCAGTTATTAAGTAATATCATTCTGTGTATATATTTTAAGTTTTGTGATGTTTTTTATGCTATTCAGCCTATTGATCTGTCGCTGTGACTGATGAATCAAATATTATTTTGCAAAGTATGGCAGCTGTTTCTTTGCCATTTCCAGCATATATACATATAATTGCCATCATATCCTTTGTAATTGCTGAGAAATTGCGGGAATTTGCGAGAATTACAAATGTTGAGGGAATATTTTTTGCCCACATGTTAATCCGAGTATGACTGTGACCTTCAACTTGTTTAAGCCTGTACATTCTTCTTCTTCTTCTTCTTCTTTTATAATAATTGCAAACAGTCGTTTACCGACTATTATGGCAATGCGTGGGGGTTAGTACAGTGAATGCCATGCCACCAAAGCTACTCAGTCCACCTTGGTGGACATGGCAAGAGATAAGATTGTGCAGTCCTAAAAATGATATGCAAGAACTAATTAAAAGCCTATAATGCACCTGTACAATATGTATATTGAGAAGTGTGATATTAATGGTTAAAAGATAAAAGCAGAGTGTCAACTTATGGGAGTGACAGTGCAGCCAGCGCTGACTTAAATCCTAAGATCGTGTCAGCACTGACTACATTGGCAGGGAGTGTATTCCACACAATGACGGTTCGTGGGAAAAATGAGTATTTATGGTAGTCGACTGAAATTGTAGGAATTTGATAGGCAAATTGGTGATAGTGTCTGGATTGTCTGGTGTGTGGAGTTAAGTAGAAATTTGGGGATATATCGACGTGATTGTGAACAATTTTGTAAAAAAGTGAGAGGCGGCTATTTTGCCGTCTAGACTGTAATGACTTCCACTGTAAGTCCGACATTATGCTAGTGACCGTGCCCGGGCTTTTGTCATAATTGTTAGTGACAAACCTCGCTGCCCGTCGCTGTACTTTCTCTAGCTTTTGGGTATCTTTCTGGGTATATGGATCCCAGGCCGATGAGCTGTATTCTAATGTCGGCCTGACAATGGAAGTATAGGCAGCTTATTTAGTTTCTGGCTTGGCTGAGTGTAGGTTTCGTTTCAGAAAACCCAGAGATTGGCTGGCTTTACCTGTTATTTTGTTAATATGGGGAGACCAAGATAAATCTGATGTTAACTCCACACCCAAATAGGTAGCTTGCTTGACCGTTGATAGAGGTTGATTTTGGAGGTAGTATGTGGTCTTAGAGACATTTCTGGACCTTGAAACATGCATTATGTGGCATTTATCAATGTTGAAGGACATCCTCCATTTCCGCTCCCATAATGATAACTTGTCCAAATCTTCCTGAAGCTGTGCACTGTCCGACTGGGATTTAATTTGTCTGTAAACCACACAGTCATCAGCAAATAGTCTGACATTTGAGCTGATAGCTTCAGGTAGATCATTTATGTAGAGCAGAAACAGAAGAGGCCCAAAACTGATCCCTGAGGAACGCCCGACTGTACATCTGCTTTTGTGGAGATTGCACCATCTACTACCACCTGTTGAGTCCGGTTACTAAGAAAAGCTTTTATCCACTGGTTCCCGTGCCCCCGTATGCCATAATATGATGCCTTGTGCAATAGTCTGTCATGATCGACAACATCAAATGCCTTGCTGAAATCCATAATTGCTATGTCAACCTGGCCTTTCTGTATGTGCTGCACAAGATCATTAACAAACAATACAAGCTGGGTTTCGCATGAACGGCGGGCATGGAAACCGTGTTGGTTGTCTACAAGAAATATTTATCCAAATGGTCCAGAATGTTGCTAACTACTATGTGTTCGAGTAGTTTGCATGCAATACATGTCAGAGAGACCGGCCTATAGTTACTTGCTTTGAATTTTTCACCCTTTTTGAAAATAGGAGTCACATATGCCTGATTCCATTCTGCTGGCACTACACCGCTATCCAATGATTTATTAAATAAAATCATAAAAATTGGCGCAATCTCTGAGGCGCATTCTTTGAGCAGTCTAGGTTTAATGGCATCAGGGCCGGCCGCTTTATGGGGTTTAAGGTTCATGAGCAGTTTTTTGACGCCGTTCTCTGTGACATGTATCTTGGTCATATCCGGGTATGTGCTTGGGCCGAGGTCTGGTAGGGGCGAGTTATCTTTCCGAGTAAAAACCGATGAAAATTGTCTATTTAATATTTCAGACTTGTCGTTAGATTCAGACTTTAGAATGCCATCATCTCTAAGTGGTGCCACACCACACGAATCATTTTTTAAACTTTTAATAAAACCCCAAAACTTCTTTGTTGTGCCATGTTTTTGTTCAGTTGTGTCACAAATAATATTATTCATGTAGTCCCAGTAAGCCTTTCTTGTCTTTTTTTGAATTGTCCAAGCCAGGATGAAGCATCTTCATTGGCAGATGCAGAGGGTCAGGGGTAGTGTGGTTGACTTCGGATCCAATGACCTTAGTTCTGTCCACTCCAGGAACATAGGCCATTCCTTAGTTGCACTTTTTCCGCTTCATGGATTCGTGCCTTCTCATTGATTCATGCCCCTAGAAAACAAGTGAATAAGTATATTCTGAGAATAGTGTTAATTGAAAATTATTATACAAAGGTATTTTAAGTTGATTCCCACGGTTTTCTAAGCTACAGTTACATAAAATTGTGATTTACCACCTATTTTGTGATTTTTCTATATATTTCCTTAATCTGAAGGGGGTCTGTTCGCAAATGGATACCGGAGGTTTCGGTAAATTACCAGTTCGGCAAATTGATATTATAGTGTGAATGGTTTGGAGGTTTCGGTAAAATGATACAATAGAGTAATTAAGGTATGTGCGTAAAGGTAAATAGATTGGGTTAGTGCATATTTAAATTCAAACCGATAAGCTAATTAAGGAACACCCCAAGTTCAAAGGTGAACATTAATTAGCATTATAAAATATTGTAAAATAAATGTAATTTATGTATGTTTGTATATGTATGTTTGTGTCATGATTCGTAAGTGAAGATCCTGATCAGAAGGCAAAGGTTAAATGTGTAATTTATGTATATTTGTATATGTATCGCCGTGCTATTTTGAATGTTAAATGTATAAATGTGTGTGTTTATAAGTTACTGTTACATTAAATAAAAGATATAAACCAAATTGACTTGTTTCATTTTGTTGTGTTCCATGACCTGGAGACATTTGTCCATCGGTAACTGAAAAATGCACAATACACAAAAAGATTAACTTTTACAAAGACAACATATAATTACTCAAATAACTGACAGGTCAAAATCGTGATCAAAGAGGTAATACTCAGGTAATTACATTGTTTGATCACACTTTGCCATGTTATCCTGTTGTTAGGCCTTCACCATTGATCAATTATACTATAATAATCCTTTTTACCGAAACCTCCAAACCATTCACACTATAAAATCAATTTACCGAACTGGCCATTTAACGAAACCTCCGTAAATCTCGCAAATTATGCATAAAATGTGATATATGTTGATTTCTAGGTGAATCTGGACTTCACCATATTTAAATTTGATGCATCTAGGCAGCAACACTTCTTCATTGTATGAAGACATTATCAATTTCTAGGGACTCCAAGACTTGCATAAACAACAATTTTGGCGAATTCCTTATGTGCACTCATAGTCAAGTGTTTGAACTTTTTATTTTGATGTATACATATTCAGGAATTAATCAGAATATAACACACAATATGAATTTATGTGCTTAGGGGCACGAATCCATGAGAACAATGACTACATTAAAAATGTGCGTAATAAATAGCATATACTCTTCGCGCACTAAAATATTGAAAAAACCTTGGAGAGCGTTGACGTTCATACTTCGCTTTATTTTTATTGACGAGACAATTTTTCAATACGACACAAAACAGTACCATAAACTTACCTAATAAAGTGTGTATTGGCTTAGTACCATAAACTTACCTAATAAAGTGTGTATTAGCAAAATTCTTAAATCGCTCTCCACGAAGTAGAACGTTTACAAAGAACGCTTCAAACGCACATTTTGAAAGACTGTTCCATCCTAACTCTTATGTAATGCCCCATTATTGTTTCTGCATTTTGTTCCAGGTTACGCCGTCATGTGCGTCGTCCAGAGACTTTCACATTCGCACTTTTGGAAATCAACAAGCTGCAGCGAAGACCGGAGCAAAGGTTTGTCACCTTCGCCACAACAAAATGGGGCTTTCAGCGATCAGTGTAGTCCCAGATCAGCCAGTGCCTATGCGCAGTCAGACCTGGACCTACATTGATGGGGAAATATCCCTTTTGCCTCCCCTCAAAATGTCAGATCTGTATTAGTTGATCAGGAGCTACACTTGTCAAAATCTAAATATACTGTCATTTCGGCTAATTCTGCGCATCGGCTAATGCGCAATTGGCGTCAAATTTAACATTGCGTACGTCATAATACAATATGTGGATTTCGGAATAAACATGCTGATTAATTGCTACACTGTGGCATAATTTCATCACATTCCAATAGTTTGGTAAAAAGTTATTCTGAATATCATCAAAATGTGTAAAACCTTTGACCCTGCTGATGGAAAAGCCGTCTTATTTACTAAATTAACTGTTCAACTAAGAAACTAACCTGTCATGATGTCGCTGGATAGTTGTACTTCAAGTTTAATACCAACTTTGCTATGCTGATCCAGTATGTTGTTCGCCCTGTTGTTGACACTACCAGATGCGCAGCATAAGCAGAAAAAGATGTGACGTTGCAAACTCGCATGTGATGTCATGCATCACACAATTTACGTCACTTACTGACGTCAGAACGTTATGACATTTTACCTGCATAGACGTCTTTGAACTGCATTGAATATTCAGGAAATTTTGACTCAATATGGGGATGTTAGTGACATTTAAATTTATTTGGAAAACCTTAGATGCGTATAATTAGCCGACACCATTGTACATGTATTATCTTATTTCACCTTTTTTTTTATACGCCCGTTTGAAAAAACTGGACGTATTATGTATTCTTCTTGTACAGGCGGGCGGGCTGGTGGGCGGTCACAGCTTGTCCACGCAATAACTAGAGTTTTACTTGACGGATTTTAACCAAATTCGGTATACATGTTTATCACGGCAAGATGAAGAAGCCTATTGATTTTGAAAAATTTCCGATGACTTATCTACCCTTGGCGGCCATTTTTATTTTTCGCACTTTGTATCCTTGTCCACGCGATAACTCAAGTTCTACTTCACTGCTCGTAACCAAATTTGGTATACATGTTTATCACGGCAAGACAAGAACCGTATTTATTTTCAAAAATTTCCGATGACTTATCTTCCCTTGGCGGCCATTTTTATTTTTTGCACTCTATCCTTGTCCACGCGATAACTCAAGTTCTACTTCACCGATCGTAACCAAATTCGGTATACATGTTTACCACGGCAAGATGAAGTAGCTTATTTATTTTCAAAAATTTCCAATTACTTATCTCCCCTTGTCGGCCATTTTAATTTTTCGCACTCTGTATCCTTGTCCACGCAATAACTCCAGTTCTACTTCACCGATCGTAACCAAATTTGGTATACATGTTTATCATGGCAAGACGAAGAAGCCTATTGATTATGAATTTTGTTCGATGACTTATCTCCCCTTGGCGGCCATTTTTATTTTTCACGCAATAACTCAAGTTCTACTTAATCGCTCGTAACCAAATTCGGTATACATATTTATCACGGCAAGACGAAGAAGTCTATTGATTTTGAAAAATTTCTGATAACTTATCGACCCTTGGCAGCCATTTTTAATTTTCGCACTGTATCCTTGTCCACGCAATAACTCAAGTTCTACTTCACCGATCGTAAACAAATTTGGTATACATGTTTATCACGGCAAGACGAAGAAGCCTATTTATTTTGACAGATCGTGACCAAATTCAATATACAGTCAAACCTGTGTTAACGACCACCTGGGAATAGCGACCACCTGTCCACAACGGCCAGTTAAAAATCCCCCCGTCCAATTTTGTTCTTTATAAGACCTTGGAATAACGACCACCCCCGAACTGCGACCAGCGACCAGCTATTTTCATTCCCACATGGCATTTTTGTATGTGAACAGCGGCCATGTTAAGTTTTTGTCGGCAAAAAAAATAGCACCACAATCACTATTTTCCTTTCATCACAATCTGGCCGTTATCATTTGAATTGTAACCGGTCGTATCCAATTAGTCATCGATTACATTCGCATACATTGGCACAACGCTCTTTTGAAAACATTTACCTTGCCCGATATGGTCGGTGTCATTTTGGCGACATTAAACATTTTCCATGAAAAATATTGCATAACTCCATTAACGGTAATTCCCGATATGTATTCTGTGTCGTGTATTCCAATAGGCATAATGCAATTCCGCGTAAGTCCTAAAACTCCATCATTAGCTGGCAAACTGTGTTAACACGATTCTGATTCGTCTACAGTGACAAGACTAAGACTTCAAACACACCGCGCTTGTCAAGTGTAAATTTCACACCGCTGGGCAAAAGGCCATATCAAAGATCAATACACGCGGTTGCTGACGTCAGTCACGTAGTCCACACTAGACTGGTACCCTGTCGGATGCGCAGCCTAGCGAAACAATACTACCGGGAACCAGTCTAAAGTGACACAACAAACGTGTTTATATGAATTGGGTCTCGAGCTCCGACAAATCCCGGCTTATTGCATTAGCGGCCAGACCAGGCAGTGGATTCGCGTAGTCTGTCCATGGTTTACAATACTCGCCAGTCTCTAATTAAAAACATCAGTAATTACGTCAGCGGACATTGTCAATTCGTCATAGGCTGCTGAAATATTCGGGCTTGATCAGGATACATTGGGCAGAAAGCAAATAAGCCTGGTGTTCTCTGCCGATTTGGACACCTATCTCGCGTGGGTTACTCGACACATTCAATGAAATATTTTTGTAACAAAAAAAGTCGCGATTTTCACAGGCCACGCCACATATCGTATATTAAATGGTGCACCAGAGCAAGCCGCGGGATATACTTATCATGAAGATAATTACTTAATTTCCAAAGCGAGGCTGGGTTCAGAACAATAACAACAAGATGACGTAACAAAATAAATTGACTATTTTTGCCATATTCATGTAATTTTTAGCCAGGTTTTTTGAAAAAAAATCCAGGCTATTGGATTGGCGAAAGCCGGGCGGGCGGGCGGCGTCCACAATCAATGTTAAGTTTTCGTGTTTGAGTCCATTTCTTTGTTACTGTACCACCTAGGACCACCAAACTTTCACAGCTTCATAATCAAGGGGTGCCCACCACATATCACTATCCAACATGTTACTTTTTAGCTCGACTATTCGAAGAATAAGTAGAGCTTATGTTGTCACCCCGGCGTCACCGTCACGCCTTGGTTAAGGTTTTTAGTCAAGCTTGTATATGGAATACTACTGGCCCTACACCCACCATACTTGGACAACTTCATCTCCTAGTGATGTACATCAATAACCCCTGATCTATATTTGACCTTGACCTACATTTCCTCTTGAATTACTTACTTAATTCCCCTTGGTTAAGGTTTTTAGTCAACCTTGGTTAAGGTTTTTTTTCAAGCTTGTACATTGAATACTATTGTGCATCCAGACACCATACTTCGACAACCTTTTCTCATAGGTATGCACATCAATAACCCCTGATCTATATTTGACCTTCACCTACATTTCCTCTTCAATTACTTACTTAATTCCTTTTGGTTAAGGTTTTTAGTCAACCTTCTATATGGAATACTACTGGCCCTACACCCACCATACTTGGACAACTTCATCTCCTAGTGATGTACATCAACAACCCCTGATCTATATTTGACCTTGACCTACATTTCCTCTTGAATTGCTTAATACCCCTTGGTTAACGTTTTTAGTCAAGCTTGTAGATGGAATACTCCTGGCCCTACACCAACCATACTTGGACAACTTCATCTCCTAGTGATGTACATCAACAACCCCTGACCTATATTTGACCTTGACCTACATTTAACCTTGAATTACTTTCTTAATTCCCCTTGGTTAAGGTTTTTGCTCGACCTTGGTTAAGCTTTTTACTCAAGCTTGTACATGGAATACTATTGTGCATACAGACACCATAATTGGACAACCTTTTCTCATAGTGATGTACATCAATAACCCCTGATCTATATTTGACCTTGACCTACATTTCCTCTTGAATTACTTACTTAATTCTCTTTGGTTAAGGTTTTTAGTCAAGCTTGTAGATGGAATACTCATGGCCCTACACCAACCATACTTGGACAACTTCATCTCCTAGTGATGTACATCAACAACCCCTGACTTATATTTGACCTTGACCTACATTTAACCTAAAATTACTTACTTAATTCCCCTTGGTTCCTTAAATTACTTACTTAATTCCCCTTGGTTACGGTTTTTACTCAACCTTGGTTAAGGTTTTTAGTCAAGCTTGTAGATGAAATACTATTGTGCATACAGACACCATACTTGGATAACTTTTTCTCATATGGATGTACATCAATAACCCCTGACCTTTATTTTACCATCACCTACATTTAACCTTCAATTACTTGGTTAATGTTTATAGTCAAGCTTGTATATGGAATACTTCTGGGCCTACATCAACCATACTTGGACAACTTCATCTCCTAGTGATGTACATCAATAATCCCTGACCTATATTTCACCTTGACCTACTTTTATCCTTGGATTACTTAGTTATCTCCCCTTGGTTACGTTTTTTACTCAAGCTTGTATATGGAATACTCCTGGGCCTACAGCAACCATACTTGGAAAACCACGCATCTACGTCCACGGTCAAGGTCACCGTTGAAGGTCAAAGGTCAAACCTATTGAAATTCCCTTCCGCTCTATATCTTCTACACCGATGCATGGATTATCAAATGGCTTGGCACAAATGTTTCTCATGATGAGAAGGTGTGTCGCCATCAATAACCACGCACCTACGTCCAAGGTCAAGGTCACAGTTGAAGGTCAAAGGTCAAACCTATTGAAATTCCCTTCCGCTCTATATCTTCTACACTGATGCATGGATTATCAAATTGCTAACCACGCACCTACGTTCAAGGTCACAGTTGAAGGTCAAACCTATTGAAATTCCCTTCCGCTCTATATCTTCTACACCGATGCATGGATTATCAAATGGCTTGGCACAGATGTTTCTCATGTTGAGAAGGTGTGTCACAATCAATAACCACGCACCTACGTCCAAGGTCAAGGTCACAGTTGAAGGTCAAAGGTCAAACCTATTGAAATTCCCTTCCGCTCTATATCTTCTACACCGATGCATGGATTATCAAATGCCTTGGCACAAATGTTTCTCAGGATGAGAAGGTGTGTCGCGATCAATAACCACGCACCTACATCCAAGGTCAAGGTCACAGTTGAAGCTCAAAGGTAAAAAATATTGAAATTCCCAAATGGCTTGGCACAAATGTTTCTCACGATGAGAAGGTGTGTCGCGATCAATAACAACGCACCTACGTCCAAGGTCAAGGTCACTGTTGAAGGTCAAAGGTCAAACCTATTGAACTTCCCTTCCTCTCTATGTCTTCTACACCGATGCATGAATTATCAAATGGCTTGGCACAAATGTTTCTCGTGATAAAGAAGGTGTGTCCCGATCAATAACCACGCACCTATGTCCAAGGTCAAGGTCACAGTTGAAGGTCAAAGGTCAAACCTATTGAAATTCCCTTCCGCTCTATATCTTCTACACTGATGCATGGATTATCAAATTGCTAACCACGCACCTACGTCCAAGGTCACAGTTGAAGGTCAAAGGTCAAACCTATTGAAATTCCCTTCCGCTCTATATCTTCTACACCGATGCATGGATTATCAAATGGCTTGGCACAGATGTTTCTCATGATGAGAAGGTGTGTCGCAATCAATAACCACGCACCTACGTCCAAGGTCAAGGTCACAGTTGAAGGTCAAACCTATTGAAATTCCCTTCCGCTCTATATCTTCTACACCGATGCATACATTATCAAATGCCTTGGCACAAATGTTTCTCAGGATGAGAAGGTGTGTCTCGATCAATAACCACGCACCTACGTCCAAGGTCAAGGTCATAGTTGAAGGTCAAAGGTCAAACCTATTGAAATTCCCTTCCGCTCTATATCTTCTACACCGATGCATGGATTATCACACTATGCCCAGGGTCAAGGTCACAGACTTGATGCGTTTGAAACCTTAACGCTCGGCTAAATGGCTTATGATCAAAAATGCCTCGTTTTCTTTGGCTGCCAGTGGGGGTATTCGTGTGCCGACAGGCCACATTTCTAGTTTCCCTTGGTTAATGTTTTTAGTCAACCTTCGTTAAGGTTTTTATGTAGGCCGCAGCCACCTTCTTTGTCAAGCTATGTGTACATCGACACCCTCGTAGTCGAGCTATGCTGTTCTCCTACAGCTCTTGTTTTTTATCTTGACCCATTTTTTCCGCGTAGTCGACTTAGCCATTTTCAATGTTAAGTTTTCGCGTTTACAATGTTAAGTTTTCGTGTTTAAGTCCATTTCTTTGGTACTGTACCACCTAGGACCACCAAACTTTCACAGCTTCATAATCAAGAGGTGCCCACCACATATCACTATCCAACATGTTACTTTTTTTTTTAACTTCACCCATTTTTTCCGCGCAGTCGACTTAGCCATTTTCAATGTTAAGTTTTCGCGTTTACAATGTTAAGTTTTCGTGTTTAAGTCCATTTCTTTGGTACTGTACCACCTAGGACCACCACCCAAACTTTCACAGCTTCATAACCAAGGGGTGCCTACCACATACAACTATCCAACATGTGACCATTTTTTTACCTTCACCTATTATTTCTACGTAATTGACTTAGCCATTTTCAACGTTAACTTTTTAACGTACGTCTGGTTAAAACTTTTTCGTTATACTATATCTCTGCAACTGCTTCGCCCATTACCTTGAAACTTCACATGGGTGTTTATCATCATCCATATTTTCATTCTAACCCCCAACCGTGCGGCCCCTGTGCCCAAGGTCAAATTACTTTGAATTTTATTGTTAAAGTTTTTTTGTGTACTATATTTCTGCAACTGCTTCACCCAATACCTTGATACTTTACATGGGTGTTTATCATCATTGTCGCACCTGCTTGCGGAAAGCGCGATCCTGTGCCCAATGTCAAGGTCAAATTACTTTGAATTTTTTTGTTAAAGTTTTTTCGTGTACTATATCTCTGCAACTGCTTCACCCAATACCATGATACTTCACATGGGTGTTTATCATCATTGTCGCACCTGCTTGCGGAAAGCGCGATCCTGTGCCCAATGTCAAGGTCAAATTACTTTGAATTTTTTTGTTAAAGTTTTTTTGTGTACTATATCTCTGCAACTGCTTTTCACCCAATACCTTCATACTTCACATGGGTGTTTATCATCATTGTCGCACCTGCTTGCGGAAAGCGCGATCCTGTGCCCAATGTCAAGTTCAAATTACTTTAAATTTTTTGTTAAAGTTTTTTCGTGTACTATATCTCTGCAACTGCTTCACCCAATACCTTGATACTTCACAGGGTGGGTGTTTATCATCATTGTCACACCTGCTTGCGAATACGTCCGTCCGTTCGTCTGTGTGTCCGGTTAAAGTTTTTCCATCTACTATATCTATTTTTTTTAGTGTCCATGCCTCGCCCCAAGGCGCGACATGCAGGCCACGGCCATCTAGTCTACAAAAAGTGGGTATAATTATGTTATCCAAGTGTCCATGCTTGGAAAAAACCTGGCCTTCGTGGCTTTGCCTCGTTTCTTGTTAATTGATAAAAAGCAGATACACTCCATGATCGTGCAATAGCGAATCGTCAGGTGGAAGTGTATACAGCCAAGACGTTTCCTATGCATGCATATAGATTACAATAGAATGCTAAATACATGGCCGACTTTGTTGTGAAACCGGGCAAATGTTTGACCCTTGGAACAACGACCACCTGTCAACAACGGCCACTTTGGCCACTTCCCTTTGCCGGTCGTTGTTCACAGGTTCGACTGTACATGTTTATCACGGCAAGAACCCTATTAATTGTCTGAGTTGTCTCCCCTTGTTAACTGGCCTTGCCTCGCTTTTTCCGTCGTCGTCCGAAATGTTCAAAAGTTTGTACAAGCTTCGTCATCAAGGTATGACTTTAATATTACTTGATGGATTGCTTCAATATTTGTACACTTGATACATGTATAATTTGGAACTCACTCATGCCGCCATTAACATGACCTTGACCATTTTTACCTTCATATTTTTGCTGAAACATTTAGCAATTTTTTTGCGTCAAAATGTTTGTACACGTTTCTTCATCATCGTATAACATTAATGTTACTTTATGGATTGCTTCAATATTTGGACACTTGACACATGTAAGTACATTTTGTATTTGGAACACACTCATTCCGCCATTAACATGGCCATGACCTTTTTGACCTCCACATGGTTGTGGAAACACTTTGTAATTTTTTTATGTCAAAAACAACCATGACCTTTTCGTGTTTCAAGCATGCCCTTCTCTGACGATTTTTGTCATGTTTACTTTAGATGATCATGATCATGTTATGGTCAAATGCCTCGGCAGGCGCGACACCACTTTCGTGACGAATTTCTTGTTTGAAAATATTGTATCTTCGGCATGACACATGTTAAATACAGTAGAACCTCCCCTCTGCAAGAACCCTATATTTAACCTCCCTATAACCAGCCACTTATACAACAGCGAGTTTTGTCTGTTCCCGCGGGTGGATGTTGTAGAGAGGTTGCTCTGTATATATTGTTGTGTTGTAGTTGTCCAAAGAGTATCCCGTGATTGACCACACATACGATGCTGTGGTGGTGGGTGCTGGAGGGGCCGGACTTCGGGCAGCCTTCGGCCTAGCCAATGAAGGATTCAAGACCGCGTGTATCACAAAACTCTTCCCAACCAGGTCGCATACCGTCGCCGCACAGGTAAGGGGAGATAAGTCAGCAAGAATCAAAATTCCTAGTGTTTCAATACATTTCTAAGCAAATTGCATGCTATCAGAGCTCCAGATAATGTGCATATTGGCATATTGTATGTATTTATTATACCCCCGGCATACGAAGTATGTCGAGGGGTTTATAGTTTTCGTAATTCCATCTGTCCGTCCGTCCACGTTAAGTTTTGGGTACCCATTATCTCTGCAACGGTAAGTCGGATTGACTTCAAACTTCATATACTTTCTTATTAGAAATTTTCGTTAAAGTTTTTTAAATATTTGCTTTAAAGTTTTTATTTGTCGGTCCAGGCGGCGGTATCCATGAGCCCCTGCTCACTTTCTCTAGTTTTAGCAGAATACATGTACGCATTGATTATCAACAGTGGCAGTACAAACTACTCTCTGCAATGTGAAATTACGCATTGATTTTCAAATTGAGTAGTGGAAATACTGTAATAAAGTTGAAAAACTAAGTAAATTTTCAACTGTATTACAGTATAAATAAGTGAATGTTTAAATTTGTTTTATGTTTTGATCATTTGTTGCCTATTTCTGTATCCGCGGAACTGCCAAAATTTTACAGGACATTCGGTCTGGTAAACCAGATCGGACAAAAAATTACCAGACCGAAAAAAACATTTATAAAAATAAAATAGATTTTTTGTAATGTTCAAGAGCTTTTTTAAGTATATCAGTCATATAAGTAAAGCTAGCTAGCACCAGAAGGGCATACTAAAGGAAGGTGATTTGATTGAAGCTCAGAGAATAGAAAGGTAAAACAAAATCTGGTTTACCATCGGACTGGCGGCATTTTAACGGACATGTCCGACGAACCGACTTTCACAGAGACTGCTACTTAATCATAGTCCATGTGTAGAAATAAAATACGCATTTACAGTCGAACCTGTCTTAATTTTTTGGTCTCTTACAGGAGTTTGTCGGTTCTGGACCGAATTTTGAAATATCAGACCGATTGAGATTATATCCGCGTTAAAACATTGTACGGTAATAAATTGTTGTGTGTTTGGTCGCCTTTCAACACATTTCTCCCCGTATCGATTTTTCATAACATGCGCGTTGTAATTGTTACAGGTGAAGGTCTCGATAGATGTAGAGATCATAGCGGTTTATAAATAGACTTACTTTAGCGAATTTAAGACTCAATATTAGAATTATAAAACGCAGGTAACCCAGGGCGACTTACCCTGTGTTACAGACAGAACATTCGGGTTAGTTTTGCTCATATGTATGTTGATGCAGACGCGTGATCTTCCACCTGTGGGCGAGGTTGCGAAAAAGCAAGATTGAATATGATAGAATCGCGTGTTTTCGTCTCGTAATCTCGCGATCATACTTCGCATTTTCACTATCAGCCTATGCTCGATATCGCGAGAATGCGAGATTGTAAAATGTCCCCAACAGGACACGTAAAAATAGTCTTAGGAAGCGATTCTCATGTGCTGCTGAAACATGACAATTACGTGCGGACCGATTGGCATTCTGAAATTTTAGAAGCCCTGACCATATTTACGTATAAAAAATTCCATATCAAATTTGAACCCCTGAAGATAACTTACCGGTATTTGTCACCTGTCACCCATAATGTTAATTGTTGTTGGCGAGTAAATTTCAGCCCCAGGTTAAAAATGTGTGTAACACTAATGTGTAAACAATAACAAATTAAGTGACATAAACTGGTTCCCGTTTATATATTTCACTTGAATACGTTACGTTCGGCTTTAGGATAGCGCATCAACCAAAACACAGGGAACCAGTCAATTTGTGACACAAATCGCATGACCATAGGGTTTTCTCCAACGTCATCAAATCATGTCCATTGATCGTATCAGTTTGCGTACTAGTAATGTGATACCGGAAATGTATTAATAGAACAAGGTATTTGCACGGATCACAAATTTCAGCGTACGGTCAATTCAAAACAGTCCATTGTAAGCTCTATTATTATTACAGTCCATTGTAAGCTCTATTATTATTACAGTCCATTGTAAGCTCTATTATTATTACAGTCCATTGTAAGCTCTATTATTATTACAGTCCATTGTAAGCTCTATTATTTAATTGTGACAAAGGTCGGGAGTCAAAATATGGTTTGAGTTTAACAAAATAAGCACTGTACAAATCACAAGTGAACACCTTGAAATCTATGAACACATTTTCTAGTTTTCTAGAAACCGGTGCAAGAAATTTGCGCTGGTTACTAGACAAAAAATGTGTTTATGCGATGGCTCCAAAACAGTTGAGTGGCATCTCATCTGGAAACCAGTGTGTTTTCTGATGTGAAACATTTTGCGCCGGCTTGGAATGCAGCACCATTGCATGTATCACAACCGTGTTTGTCACCTACTGGGTAGGTGCTATTGTGGAACACTTGGATATGTTAGAATGGTCACGCCCGTGTTTGTGTCGTGTGTTCCATGTAACACGTCCCTATTCCTCCCCTTCAGGGGCTGTCTTCCTCACAAATTCACATTCAACTACATGCAAAAGATACTGCATTAACATATTTTCATCTAGTAACCGACGCAAATTTCTTACCAGACGAAAAATGTGTTTATGCGATAGTTATACGTTGAGTTGAGTGGCATCTCGTCTAAGGAAACATTTCACGCCCGTGTTTGTGTCACCTTCAGGGCGGGATCAATGCTGCCCTGGCCAACATGGAGGAAGACAACTGGCACTGGCATTTCTACGACACGGTGAAGGGCTCCGACTGGCTCGGCGACCAGGACGCCATCCAGTACATGTGCCAGGAGGCGCCCATGTCCGTTATTGAGGTGAGTGCCCGTAGTCCTCTTGTTATATGTCCACTTGTTGAAAAAATGGGTATATTGTAAAAAAAGTTTTCGTCACGGGTGTCCATCTGTCCGTATGTCACATTTCTTGTAAGAAGCAAAACTTTTTAACCGTAATAGGTAGGGACTTGAAAACTTGGTGTGTGCCTTATTTATGGTGTGTAGATGCGCATTGCATTTCTATTTCTGATTCAACCCACAGTGATGGATTGTCTCCCCCTTTTCGACTTTGAATTTGTCAAATTTGCCTTGTAGGAAGTAAAACATTTTAACCATAATGGTTAGGAACTTGAAACTTGGTGTGTGCCTTCCTTATGGTGTGTAGAAAGTGAATTTCAATTTTTTATTCGACCCCCGGTCATGGATTATCTCCCCCTTTTTGACTTAGCATTTGGGAAAAGTGGATATATTGCGATCGCACGCCATCGACTGTGCTCTAGTTGGGAGCATGTGAAGGGTAAATTTAACAATGTGATTCATCCTTACCGCAATCCTGATATCCCTGGTTTTGCCCTCGGTATATGTTTGGCTTTCTTTCCAGAAGGCACACAATTCCGTCATTGACGTGAGTGCCTGGATTCCTCTTGTTGTTAGGGATGGCTTCATAGTCAAGGAGATATAACAGTGGACTTCAATGCTGAAGGTTGTGAGTTCAATCCCAGCCCTAGGCTTGAAAAAATACATCCACTATAGCTTGAGAATTATTCTAACCAATGCATCAGTATGCAACCATACAATTTAATTTGAGTGGTGACATAGGCTCGGCTCGGAAACAGTAGGAATTCCCTCGACAAGCCTCGTCATTCCTACACGTTTCCTAGCCTCGCCTGGCAACCTTAATTGTGAATGGTGGCTGTTATGGCTTGAAAACTATTTTGACTAATGGAATGGTCTGATAACTCCTGTCCATAAATTTCAGTTACTTAGTGGTAAAAGGGGCTTGACTCAGAAACAGCAGGAATTACGAGGCAAGCCTACAGGTTTCCTAGCCTCGCATGGCAACCTTAAATGTACATGCCCGCTCAGTAGGCACAATATGTTCTTTATAAGAATTAAATACCGGTAAGTGTATAATTGTGTCGCTATTCCACCAGTTCTAAAAATTACGAGTGCCCGCTATACAGATAATCATTTACTAATATTTATTTTACTGATGGTGACACGGTAGTTTCAGGCTATTTTCATATGCAAATTAGGCATGATCTTTTTAACTTTTTTATGCTAATTAAATGAGTCGCCTGAAACCTGATTTTTTTTTTTTTTTTCGACAGATTATAAAGTACAGTGTATGATCATTGCACATACAAAAAAATAGAGAGAATAAATTGTATTAAATGTACGTTAACAATTTAAGGAAACACGATTATCGCCCCTGATATCAGTGTGGAAATTTACGTCTGATATATAATGTATAATAATGCCACTCAATATGTGGGGTAATGGTGAATGAATGTTTATTTTGCCAGAAAATGATGATGTCTCTGATATAAAGATTATTTTGTGCCTACTGAGTGGACGTGTACCTTTAATAGTGAAAGTTTGACTATTACAGCTTGAGAACTACGGCATGCCATTCAGTCGACTGGAGAACGGCAAGATTTACCAGCGGGCGTTCGGCGGGCAGAGTCTAAACTACGGGAAGGGTGGGCAGGCCCACAGATGCTGCGCCGTGGCTGACAGAACTGGCCACTCTCTGCTGCACACACTCTATGGCCGGGTAAGCATTTCTGCCATCATTCTATGTGATTAAACTCTCAATTTTATGTGTTCCCTTGAATCAATTGTGTCCTCATATTTAGGCAGTGCTTTCATTAATATTGATTTTCATGAATTATTTTTGATTTTTATAAAATTTCCGGAATATTTGTATAAACTAAAAAGGAAGTCTATTAATTTCAGTAATTTGTAGCAAGTAATTATGTCCAGTTCCTGATATTGAAAGCATTAGGGTTTTTACGGTGTTTCCATTTCAGTCGCTGAAGTATGACACACACTACTTCATCGAATACTTCGCCCAGGACCTGATCATGGAGGACGGTGAGTGCCGCGGCGTGACGGCCATCTGCCTCGAGGACGGCACCATCCACAGGTTCCATTCCAAGAACACCATCATGGCCACCGGGTACGCTCCTCACATGAGACGCGACATGTGATTTTGTACCTTCGGACACCTGCATAATTTCATTAAATACGTTTACAAAATTTACAATATTTTTTCATAAATAAAGTCAAAAGGTGACAACATTTTCATTGTACATGCCGAATATTATTATGTCGACTTTTGACACCATTTACAGAAAATATTGTAAATTTTGTAAACATATTTCATGAAATTACGCAGATTTCTGAAGGTACAAAATCACAGACACGCCATGCGATTTTGTACCCAAGAACATGTGCAATTTTTCATGAAATACATTTACAGAAAATGTGATATTTTAAAAAATTCAAAACTGTTTGCATTATTGTAGCTCAAGTAAGTAAATTTTTATTGCTTTTTTGATCGTTTATTCCCTACTTTATATTGGAAAAGTTCACTAATCATCCATTTGCTAAAATATACATTGAATTTGCAATCAGGGGGTGTAATAATACTCTTTAGACAAAGCTTATCTGGAGCGCTGAGTTTATGATTTTGACCACTGTTATTACACTGACAATGACCACGTTATACAGTGGAGCTGGCCGGGCATACTTCTCCTGCACGTCGGCTCACACCTGTACAGGAGACGGCACAGCAATGACGGCCCGCGCCGGCATACCCAACGAGGATATGGAGTTTGTCCAGTTCCACCCCACAGGTAAATATGTAAATAAAAGCAATTACATCATATGGGTCAATATTGATTAATATAATTCTATACTCTATGAACAGTTTGAAAACTCGTACAAAACAGCTTCGAGATAAATTTACAAAACCATTATCTTTTATTGTTTACAAGACTCTGATTAGTCTAAAGTGACACGCCTGTGATAAGTCGGCTTGTTGTGTTGTCGAGTTCAAAGTGAGACCGTGGTGTCAATTTGAAGCAAGTGTAAATCCACGCTGTGGGCACCAAGTCATTTACCGATAATTCAAAGATTAATACACACGATTGCTGACGTCATTCTCGCATAAGAAACATTTATGACATGGCTTACTAAGCAGCTTGTGTTTTCTGAATCGGACCGCTATCCTGATAAATCACCGCATATTGCATCAGCGCGGAAGTCTAGAAGACCAATTTGTCGTTTATATACACAGGGTGAAGATATTTCACTCACAACTATTGTTGATTTACTTAAATGGGGGATTATGAATGACACAGCGAGGTATGCCCAACGTAAAGTGTATACCATTTCGTTCTCCGACAAACTCGTCCAGTGTTTGGAGTTGGTTTGTGGATGAGTTTATCAACGGACGAAATTGATGCAGCAGGTCTGTTTCCGGGTCAAAAATTGCAATGAAAACATATTATTTCCAAAATTGATCGCGAAAGTTAATAGCTTACGTTGTCATACGGCGAACGATAATCGTCTCGAATATGGCCAGATATGAAAATCGCGAAATTTAGTTGGTTTACAGTAGTATAATGTTGAGAAAATTATTGAAATAATTGGCATAGCTGGCGAATGAAATGGCAATAGATTAGTCATGCATACAACATACATGTATCTCAATCGTGTTTATACAATTTTAACAAAGTGTTTGAAACTGAGAATAATTTCCGCAAGGTGGGTGCCTGCCAATCTTCATTCACAGCAAATATAGTGATATGTTTAAATCACCAAGAAATCGCCCAAACTACATTGTAATTAAGAAGACACCTTATGTCTTTCATCTAGGTCAGTGAAGAAGCATAAATATGTAGTTATCAAACGGAATGAATAAGGGCTTTTCCAGAAAAATTTCCCTGGGCGGGGGGGGGGGTGGGCTGGCTTTTTGTCGCGCCCGCTTGCGGACAGTGCGATATAGTCGGCACTTTGGCGTACGTACGTGTCCGGTTAAGTTTTTTGGTTAAAGTTTTTGGTTAAGTTCTTTGGTTAAAGTTTTTGGTTTGTAAAATAGTTTTTTTGGTTAAGTTTTTTGGTTAAGTTTTTTGGTTAAAGTTTTTGGTTAAGTTTTTTGGTTAAAGTTTTTGGTTAAGTTCTTTGGTTAAAGTTTTTGGTTAAGTTTTTTGGTTTAAAGTTTTGGTTAAGTTTTTTGGTTAAAGTTTTTGGGTTAAAGTTCTGTGGTTAAAGTTTTTGGTTTAAGTATCTTTGGTTAAGTTTTTGGTTAAGTTTTTTGGTTAAGTTTTTTGGTTAAAGTTGTTTTTGGTTAAGTTCTTTTGGTTAAAGTTTTGGTTAAGTTGTTTTTTTGGTTATGTTTTTTGGTTAAGTTTTTGGTTAAGGTTAAAGTTTTTGGAATAAGTTCTTTGGTTAAAGTTTTTTTGGTTTAAGTTTTTTGGTTAAAGTTTTTTGGTTGTTTTTTAAAGTTTTTGGTTAATTAAATGTTTTTGTTTTTTAAGTTTTTGGTTAAAGTTTTTTGGTTAAGAAATTTTTGGTTAAAGTTTTTTGGTTAAGTTCTTTGGTTAAAGTTTTTGGTTAAGTTTTTTGGTTAAGTTTTTGGTTAAGTTTTTTGGTTAAGTTTTTGGTTAAGTTTTTTATTTTTTTGGTTAAAGTTAATTTTTTGGTTAAGTTTTTGGTTAGTTCTTTGGTTAAAGTTTTTGGTTAAGTTTTTTGGTTAAAGTTTTTGGTTGTTTTTTAAGTTTTTTGGTTAAAGTTAAAGTTTTTTGGTTAAGTTTTTTGGTTTTAAAGTTTTTCTTTTGGTTAAAGTTTTTTGGTTGGAAATTAAGTTTTTGATTAAGTTTTTGGTTAAGTTTTTTGGTTTTTAAAGTTTTTTGGTTAGTTCTTTGGTTAAAGTTTTTGTTGTTTTTTAAGTTTTTTGGTTAAAGTTTTTGGTTTAAAGTTTTTAAGTTTTTTGGTTAATGTTTTTGGTTAAGTTTTTTGGTTAAGTTTTTGGTTAAAGTTTTTTGGTTAAAGTTGGTTTAAAGTTCTTTGGTTAAAGTTTTTGGTTTTTTGGTTAAAGTTTTTGGTTAAAGTTTTTGGTTAATTTTTTTGGTGAAGTTTTTTGATTAAAGTTTTTGGTTAAGTTTTTTGGTTAAAGTTTTTGGTTAATTTTTTTGGTTAAAGTTTTTGGTTAAGTTTTTTGGTTAAAGTTTTTGGTTAAAGTTTTTGGTTTTAGTTTTTTGGTTAAGTTTTTTGGCTAAAGTTTTTCGTTAAAGTTTTTCGTTATACTATATCTCTGCAACTGCTTTGCCCATTACCTTGAAACTTCACATGGGTGTTTATCATCATCTATATTTTCATTCTACCCCCCTCCCGTGCGGCCCCTGTGCCCAATGTGAAGGTCAAATTACTTTGAAGTTTTTGTTTAAGTTTTTTGGTTAAAGTTTTTGGTTAAGTTTTTTGGTTAAAGTTTTTTGTTATACTATATCTCTACAACTGCTTTGCCCATTACTTTGAAACTTCACATGGGTGTTATCATTCATCTTATTTTCATTTACCCACTCCCGTGCGGCCCCTGTGCCAATGTCAAGGTCAAATTACTAAGTTTTTTGGTTAAGGTTTTTGGTTAAAGTTTTTGGTTAAGTTTTTTGGTTAAGTTTTTTGGTTAAAGTTTTTGGTTAAGTTTTTTGGTTAAAGTTTTTCCTTATACTATATCTCTGCAACTGCTTTGCCCATTACCTTGAAACTTCACATGGGTGTTTATCATCATCTATATTTTCATTCTACCCCCCTCGCGTGCGGCCCCTGTGCCCAATGTCAAGGTCAAATTACTTTGAAGTTTTTGGTTCAATTATTTACGTGTGTGTCCGGTTAAAGTTTTTGGTTAAAGTTTTTCGTTATACTATATCTTTTTTTTTAGTGTCCATGCCTCGCCACAAGGCGCGACATGCAGGCCACGGCCATCTAGTTTTTTAGGGGTACCACCATCGGAATTTACATAAAATTATACCCCCCACCACCAGAATTTATTTCTTGCATAACCCCCCACCACCGGAATTGATTTTTTTGCATAAAACACCCCCACCACCAGAATTGCTTTCTCATTTAACCCCTACCTGCAGAAGAAAAAAAATTGCATAAAACACCCCCCACCACCAGAATATATTTCTCCTTTAACCCCCACCACCAGAAAATGTTATTCTTAGGAAGCAATATGTGAAATCGTTTGATTATTACCACTGCCGGAAGCTGAGGTCAACTAATATTGCTAAAGTCGTGTCATAAATAACGTTGATGTGTGTCGACATTAGGACACTGACAAGTACTGGTTTGTTATTGGCAGACATTGTGAACAGCATATCTGTGAAAGAATATATCAAGCTGCTCTTTGTTCTATATTAATAAAACACATTATTATAAATATTAATCATTATACATGTAATACCATCGACTTGGTACTTACCCTATACGTGTATGCCATAAATATTAAAATCCACTGAAGTCCATTAATAGACAGAAAGGCGCCATTTTTTTATGAATCCAAAATTGTTATGAATGAGTGACGTCAACACGTAGTAAATAAGACACGCCCATAAACATTTAATGCACATAGTTTCTTCAATAAAAAAAAAACAAACACGTGGGTGGCAGGTGGGAGCATGCGATGGGTAATTTAACGATCGGGGTTCATCCTTAACGGAATCCCGACTGGAGACCTGGTTTGGCCCTCACATACGTCTTTGGCATTTTTTGAATCTGGTTATACCCCTTATAAGAGTAATCCTACCGGTATTACTTTTAAATAGGGGAAGGGGCCAAGTGACTTTGGTGCGGTATGGACCTGGCACCAGGTCAGGTTATTCTAATTTCAGGGCTGAATATGTTGTATCTCGATGTAAATATTCCGTTCTGATTTTGGGATTTTCCCCCCAATGCAGCAGGTTAAAACGGGATCGAACCTGTTTGCCCGGCCTTACATGACCTTAGCTGTTGATAGGCCGTTAAACACCAATAATTCCATAATTCCATAACCTTAAAGTTATGTATCGTGTTAAACTACTCATTGACCAACCTTCGTATACAGAGCTTACTGTTTAATGGATGTAAATCCCCGTCAATGAATGAACCGTTTATATCGGTATATATGGAGCTTATTGGTTAACAGACGTACGGCCCCAATCACTGAATGAATCCTTTGTATCGGCAGGTATATACGGCGCTGGTTGCCTGATCACTGAGGGCAGTCGCGGTGAGGGCGGTATCCTCATCAACTCGAAGGGCGAGCGATACATGGAGCGATACGCCCCCACAGCCAAGGATCTAGCCTCCAGAGATGTCGTGTCGCGATCATCTACCATCGAAATCAGGGAGGGCAGGTAAACACTAAAGCCTCTATACCGAATACACCCGGCATGCTTCTAACAATCAATGTAGGTCATTATCAGGCTACAGGAGTGTGCCATTTGATCAGGAGCTACACGGGTCACAAATCCCATAAGCCCCATTTTCTCCAATCACTCAGCCACAACTCTGTCCATTTTTCCAGAGGGTAGGGGTTAGAACACTGGACTTCGATACCAGAGGCTGTGGGTTCAAACCTCGCCTTAGGCATCAAAAACACACGGTATCGCACATGTTATAAGGTACAAAATCGCATGGCCTGCCTCATATTATTAAATGCCATTTCTCGAGTCACGCAATGACAAGTCTGTCCATTTCTGCAGAGGGCAGGGATGGTTTGTGGACTAGGGGTTAGAACACCTGACTTCCAATCTGGAGGTTGTGGGTTCAAACCTCGTCTTATGCTGCTGCATCAAAAATACTTGCATAGTATTTCCATGCCACTGGTCTGTTGGATGAGACTTTATACTGTGGTCCCATCTCTATATGACCTTAGCTGTTGCTGGGACGTTAAACCCTTTCACTTTTCTCCAGAGGGTGTGGCCCGGAGAAGGACCACGTGTACCTACAACTGTCCCATCTCCCCGCGAACGTGCTGAAGGACCGACTGCCCGGTATTTCGGAGACGGCCATGATCTTCGCGGGCGTCGACGTGACGCGTGACCCCATCCCAGTTCTGCCCACTGTGCATTACAACATGGGTGGTGTGCCCACCAACTACAAAGGACAGGTACGTTGGTCGTAACAATAGTCATAGATGTGGTTGATCTACATCGAAATCTAAACTCGAACATTCAATACGAATACGCGCATAATTTTGAACTGTATGATACCGAAATCATCTGACAATACGTTTAAATACTATTAATACACCAAATTTCATTCATAATTTATATGCAACTACTTTCCTTACTAGTTATTTCTCAACATTTCTTTGTAAAACAGCGTGCATAACACTTTCAGTTTATCACCGTCGCCATTTTTTTTTCCGAGGTGCAATATCGGAAATAACCGATCAATGAAATCGATTGACGTATGTGAGGGTTTCCCGCTCAGATGTCAAATAGTCTGGCAGCCAAGTGTTCCATGCAGGAGCTTAACTTTATTTTGAATAAAATAGTTTTTTTTATTGGCGATTTTGATTGCCCAGATCATCAACATCAAGAATCCGAATGATGACACTATGTCATCTTTGATCATTTTGAGAAATTTGCATAAATCCAAAATGGCTGCCAAACAGTTATAGTGTGTCATATAGTTGTTTCCACATGAGGTACTTGACTTATCGAGATAAGTGATCAACATTAAATTTCAATTCACTGTTAAATGGTAAAAATCCAACATGGCCGCCAAACGTAACATGGTAATTGTCTCGCCCGCGAAGCGGAAAGTGAAACATAGGTTTTGCTTTTCCGGACGTCGGCGGCGGCGGCGGCGGCGGCGGCGGCGGCGGCGGCGTCGTCATCATTCAATGTTAACTTTTCGTGTTACGGTCATTACTTCAACACCTTATCAGCTACAGTCATCAAACTTTATACATACCTTTACTATGATATGTAGATGAATATAGGAATATTAAAAAAAAATCCAGGCTCCAGGGTCAAGGTCAAACTCTATTTCTTTCTATGCTACAAACTGAACATTAATGCATGAAGACCCGTTTTCTCGTGCGCTCTGTACACCTTACCTGTAGAGAGAACAATAGCCTTCTCCAGTTGAACACTTCTGCATGTGCAAGCATGTGCTAATTTCCAGCTTGACCACTAAATGTCCAGCTAAATTATTACAGGTAATTGTATCCCCCGACTCCGTCGGGGGATACTATGGATTTGACAGCGCGCCGCGTCCGCAATCTCGTCCGCGTCCGCAATCTCGTCCGCGTCCGCCGCAGACACTTCTTGTCCGGAGCATAACTCGAACACCCTTTGGAATATTTTCATGAAACTTCACACATGCATAGACCACGACCCGAAGGTGTGTCGCGCACAAGAATGACAACTCTTGCATAGCTAATTTTTTAGTTATCTCCCTTTTTTGTTTCGCGCACTGATTGACCATAACTCGACCACCCTTTGGAATATTTTTATGAAACTTAGCACATTCAATTAGACCACGAACCGAAGGTGTGTCGTGCACAAGAATGACAACTCTTGCATAGCTAATTTTTTAGTTATTTCCCTTTTTTGTTTTCGCGCACTGATTTCCTGTCCGGAGCATAACTCGACCACCCTTTGGAATATTTTCATGAAACTTCACACATGCATAAACCACGACCCGGAGGTGTGTCGCACACAAGAATGACAACTCTTGCGTCGCTAATTTTTGAGTTATCTCCCTTTTTTGTTTTGCGCACTCTACAAACTGGACAATAATGCATGAAGACCCGTTTTCTCGTCTGCTCTGTACACCTTTTCTTGTGTGCTCTGTACACCTTACCTGTAGAGAGAACAATAGAGACTGGGAGAACCATGTGCTAGCATGGGCTAGCATGTGCAAATGTCCAGTGCTTGACCACTGGTGACCACAGGTAATTTATACAGGTAAATTACTACATTGGATATTACATTTCCGTAAACTGTGTTGAAAATATTGTGGCATTATGTGGACCTGTGCAGATATATGTAGATAAATATAGGACTATTAAAAAAAATTCTGGGCTCCAGTAGCAAGCATTATTATTTTTAAACTTTTTTTTTTTTTTTTTTTTTTTTTTTTTTTTTCCATTTTTTTTTTCATTTTTTTTTTTTTAATTATTTTTCAATTTTTGTCTAGTAGCCATAAGGTGGTAAGTGCTATTATACAGACTATTCACCTGTCATGTGCTAGCATGTGCAACTGACCACTGACCACTTACAGGTAATTTATACAGGTAAATGATTATATTACATTTCCGTAAACTGTGTTGAAAATATTGTGGCAATATGTGGACCTGTGTATATATGATATGTAGATAAATATAGGACTATTAAAAAACATTCTGGGCTCCAGTAGCGAGCATTATTATTTTATTTTTTTTTGTATATTAACATTTCCGTAAACTGTGTTGAAAATATTGTGGCATTATGTGGACCTGTGCAGATATATGTAGATAAATATAGAACTATTACAAAAAAATTCTGGGCTCCAGTAGCAAGCATTATTATTTTTAATTTTTAAACTTTTTCCATTTTTTTTTTTCATTTTTTTTTTCTAATTCTTTTTAAATTTTTGTCTAGTAGCATAAGGTCGTAAGTGCTATATACAGACTATTATCATATAATAAAACAATTATTGACTAGTGAGCCATAGAATATAATCTGATATTCTATGGCTCACTAGTCAATAATTGTATAATATGTTCGGGCCAGTGAAAATTGCTTTCGGGCCCAGGCTCGAGGTCAAGGCGGGACAAGGCGAGGCATCTGATTCCGCGGAATTCTTGTTTACTTATCTCCCTTTGTTGTTTCGTGCTCTAATTTTGTATCCAGAGCATAACTCGAACACCCTTTGGAATATTTTTATGCCCCACCACGATAGTGTTACCCTTGTCTGTCCGTCCGTCCGTCCGTCCGTCCGCACACACGAATGGGTACTTGTTGTAAGCGTACGGGGATCTTATTGGGTAGGGTTAGGATAGTGTTGGGTACTCTTGTTGGGTATTTTTATACAGTAGAAACCCAACAAGTATTCATTCGTAGGAACGTGCGTCCCGTCCTCCCGTCCTCCCGTCCGTCCGTCCGTCACAAAACTTTAACACTCGGGTAAATGTCTCATAATTTCTTCATCCTTCGACCGATCTGCTTCATATTTCATATACACATTGCTCTGATGGTTCACTACCGCCCTGTGCCAAATCCATGTTTGTCCTGTCCCCGCCAAGCCCAGGGTCAAGGTCACATACTTGGTGCTTCAAAAACTTTAACGCTCAAGTAAATATCTTATAATTTTTATTTCCATTCACGGATCAACTTCATATTTCATAAACGCGTTGCTCTAATGGTCCTCTACCGCCCTGTGCCAAATCCACGTTCGTCCTGCCCCCGCCAAGCCCAGGGTCAAGGTCACATACTTAGTGCTTCAAAAACTTTAACGCTCGGGTAAATATCTTATAATTTCTGTTTTCTTTCATGGATCATCTTCATATTTCATATACGCATTGCTCTAATGGTCCTCTACCGCCCTGTGCCAAATCCACGTTCGTCCTGCCCCCGCCAATCCCAGGGTCAAGGTCACATACTTGGTGCTTCAAAAACTTTAATGCTCAGGTAAATATCTTATAATTTCTGTTTTCTTTCACGGATCAGCTTCATATTTCATATATGCATTGCTCTAATGGTCCTCTACCGCCCTGTGCCAAATCCACGTTTGTCCTGCCCCCGCCAAGCCCAGGGTCAAGGTCACATACTTGGTGCTTGAAAAACTTTAACGCTTAGGTAAAAGAAAATTTTGACTTGGAATTTGGCTCATTTATTCAAACGATATGTGGGGACATCCGTGTTATGAACACATTTTCTAGTTTATTAAACTTCACACATGCATAGAAGACGACCCAAAGGTGTGTCGCACGTAAGAATGACAACTCTTGCGTCGTTAATTTCTTATTATCTCCCTTTTGTTGTTTTCGTGCACTTGATTTTCGTGTCTGGAGCATAACTCGAACACCCTTTGGAATATTTTCATGAAACTTCACACATGCATAGACCACAACCCTAAAGGTGTGTCACGCAAGAATGATAACTCTTGCATCACTAATTTTTTAGTTATCTCCCTTTGTTTTTTCCGTCACTGATTTTGTCTCCGGAGCATAACTCGAACACCCTTTTTTCAAACTACTTGTGTATCTGGGGAGGGGGATACACATGCGCTTGTCGACAAGCGTCCATTTCTAGTTTATACAGGTAAATTATTATACCTGTGTATTACATTTCCGTAGACTGTGTTGACAATATTGTGGCAATATGTAGACCTGTGCAGATATGATATGTAGATAAATATAGGACTATTATAAAAATTCTGGGCTCCAGTAGCGAGCATTATTTTTTTGTTAATTTTTAAACTTTTTTTTTTTAAACTTTTTTTCCATTTTTAGCCAGGTTTTTTTGGAGAAAAAAATCCATGCTATTGGATTGGCGAAAGCCAGGCGGGCGGGCGGCGTCCACAATCAATGTTAACTTTTCGTGTTTCAGTCCATTTCTTTGTTACTGTAACACATAGGACCAACAAACTTTCACAGCTTCATAACCAAGGGACCACATATCACTATCAAACATGTTACCTTTTTGAACTTGACCCATTTTTTCCGCGCAGTCAATGTTAACTTTTCGCGTTTACAATCTTAAGTTTTCGTGTTTCAGTCCATTTCTTTGGTACTGTACCACCTAGGACCACCAAACTTTCACAGCTTCATAACCAAGGGGTGCCCACCACATACAACTATCCAACATGTGACCATTTTTTTTTTACCTTCACCTATTATTTCTACGTAATTGACTTTTTCAACGTTAACTTTTTAACGTACGTCTGGTTAAAGTTTTTTGGTTAAAGTTTTTCGTTATACTATATCTCTGCAACTGCTTCGCCCATTACCTTGAAACTTTACAGGGGTGTTTATCATCATCCATATTTTCATTCTACCCCCCAACCGTGCGGCCCCTGTGCCCAATGTCAAGATCAAATTACTTTGAATTTTTTTGTTAAAGTTTTTTTCGTGTACTATATCTCTGCAACTGCTTCACCCAATACCTTGATACTTCACATGGGTGTTTATCGTCATTGTCGCACCTGCTTGCGGAAAGCGCGATCCTGTGCCCAATGTCAAGGTCAAATTACTTTGAATTTTTTTGTTAAAGTTTTTTCGTGTACTATATCTCTGCAACTGCTTCACCCAATACCTTGATACTTCACATGGGTGTTTATATCATTGTCGCACCTGCTTGCGGAAAGCGCGATCCTGTGCCCAATGTCAAGGTCAAATTACTTTGAATTTTTTTGTTAAAGTTTTTTCGTGTACTATATCTCTGCAACTGCTTCACCCAATACCTTGATACTTCACATGGGTGTTTATCATCATTGTCGCACCTGCTTGCGGAAAGCGCGATCCTGTGCCCTATGTCAAGTTCAAATTACTTTGAATTTTTTGTTAAAGTTTTTTCGTGTACTATATCTCTGCAACTGCTTCACCCAATACCTTGATACTTCACATGGGTGTTTATCATCATTGTCACACCTGGTTGCGGAAAGCGCGATATCGTCGGCATTTTGGCATACGTCCGTCCGTTCGTCCGTGTGTCTAAAGTTTTTTGGTTAAAAGTTTTTCGATCTACTATATCTATTTTTTTAGTGTCCATGCCTCGCCCCAAGGCGCGACATGCAGGCCACGGCCATCTAGTCTACAAAAAGTGGGTATAATTATGTTATCCAAGTGTCTATGCTTGGAAAAAACCTGGCCTTCGTGGCTTTGCCTCGTTTCTTGTTGTCTAGTAGCATAAGGTCGTAAGTGCTATATACCAGACTATTATCATATACTAAAACAATTATTGACTAGTGAGCCATAGAATATAATCTGATATTCTATGGCTCACTAGTCAATAATTGTATAATATGTTCGGGCCAGTGAAAATTGCTTTCTGGCCCAGGCTCGCGGTCAAGGCGGCGGGACAAGGCGAGACATTTGATTCCGCGGAATTCTTGTTTGCATATGACTGCTCCCATGTACACTCCATATGAAAAAACATGTATACTAATCTTGGATATATTGACATGATAAACGCTTACAGTAAATTTGATACGTAACTAGACACATTTGTGAAGAGCGAAAGTCCAAGATGGCCGCCATATGTACAGAAATTATCCCATGACGATCATCACAGAGAATAATAATTAAGTATATAATTGCACATGGATGTCATATCGTAGTAAATTGGAATAGAAGTACTGAAGTTATGTATACTACGAACGTTTGTACTAACTTAGGAATACAATTAGATAACTACCAATAGCAGAAATCATAGATGGCCGCCAAATATAAAAATAATGCTGCCTTATATTGAACAAATTGCATATAATTACTAGGATTATAAGTAAATATATCTATTAGATACTTATATACATGGCAGACGTATATATAAAGATAAATACCTCGCAATGGCAATCATATCGTGTAATGATTAAAATATTACATTTCAAAGGAAATAAATATATGGATAATGGAGGCTCTCGAGATGCAGTATACATGGACAACAACTATTACCCAACAGTCCCAACATAAAAAAGAACAATCATATTGAAGTGCAGTACACGAAGACATGACAACAAGGATGCCTCTTTGGTATTGTCAAAACAGTCTAGTTGGGTGGTTGAACCTGATTAGCCACCATAGAATTTCTCCCGCAAACCTCTCCATCATACATGAAAAGGACAGTATTATACAAGGCAATGATGAATCAAAAATGATTAATGCATGTATACTGTACAAAAAAGACATTAATTACACAAAATATATCGGTTTCCGTAAGGGCTATTCCAGGAAAAATTCTCTGAGGGGGGGTCGGACCGCACTTTTTTTTTTACCCCCGCACCCACATAATTTAATTATGTCTCGTCCCCACAACCAACAGCACTGATATTTAGCTGTTCCCCACTACCAACAGCACTGAATTTAGGTAAAACCCCCCTACCACCAGTACCGAATTATTTACCATGTCGTTATGCACAGGCGCATCCAGAAATACGCGGTTTACAGACAACACGATCATTATTTAGATTGATAACTATCGTATTCCCAATCTAAATGTACTGTAACTGCAGGCCCATAGCCAGAGGCGGTCGGAGCGGTCGGACGACACCCCCCCCCCCCCCCCCCCACCCCCCCCCCCCCCCCCACGCCTCGAGGTACACTTTTTTTTAGACCCGCCTAGGTACAAAATGGGCCTTCGAAACGACCCCCCCCACCCTTCAAACAGGTCTGGCTACGGGCCTGAACTGTACATGCAAATACGGTCATAAGCATCCATTGCCAACAGATCAGTAAATGGAAAGTGTCATTATTAGAAGTAATTAGAAATCGTATCGGTCCCGTTAGTATTCGTTAATTTAATGACCGGCCTCCGTTTCGCCCTTCGACCAACTCGTCCCTGTCAGCCACTCAAAATAATACGACAGCCGACACAGGTTACGAAAGGCCCGTACGCAGGGGGTGCAGCATACTCGAAACACATTTATCAACAATAAAACAAAATAAGAATCGTTTTCTAAAATAATGAGAATCGTCTCGCGTTTTCGCGATCTCGCCTTCCGCTTTTGAAAAGAAATTTTGCTCTCTCCCAAATGTTCTGTCTGTAACTTGGGGCGACTATCACTGCGTTACAGACAGAACATTCGGATTTGTTTTGCTCATGCATGTAGAATGCAATTCCAACACGCATGAAAGATCGCGAAGCAAAAACACGCGCGGCAAGGTTGCAAAACGCGAGATTGAATATGATAGAATTTCACGTTTTCGTCTCCAAAGCTCGAAATCGCGAGGTATAGGACACGTAAACATTGTCTTAGGAGACGATTCTCATGTGCTGCAAAAAACATGTTTTTAGCCAGGTCTTTTGAAAAAAAATCCAGGCTATTGGATTGGTGAAAGCCAGGCGGGCGGGCGGCGTCCACAATCAATGTTAAGTTTGAGTCCATTTCTTTGTTACTGTACCACCTACGACCACCAAACTTTCACAGCTTCATAATCAAGGGGTGCCCACCACATATCACTATCCAACATGTTACTTTTTTTTTAACTTGACCCATTTTTTCCGCGCAGTCGACTTAGCCATTTTCAATGTTAAGTTTTCTCGTTTACCGATGTTAAGTTTTCCGTGTTTAAGTCCTTTGGTTTCTTTGGTACATGTACACCTAGGACCACTAAAGCTTTCACAGCTTACAGCCTTTCATAATCAAGGGTGCCCACCACACTATCACTATCCAATCATGTTACTTTTTTTTTTAATGGTTTTAACTTGACCCATTTTTTCCGCGCAGTCGACTTAGCCATTTTCAATGTTAAGTTTTCTCGTTTACGATGTTAAGTTTTCGTGTTTAAGTCCATTTCTTTGGTACTGTACCACCTAGGACCACTAAACTTTCACAGCTTCATAATCAAGGGGTGCCCACCACATATCACTATCCAACATGTTACTCTTTTTTTTAACTTCACCCATTTTTTCCGCGCAGTCGACTTAGCCATTTTCAATGTTAAGTTTTCGCGTTTACAATGTTAAGTTTAAGTCCATTTCTTTGGTACTGTACCGCCTAGGACCACCAAACTTTCACAGCTTCATAACCAAGGGGTGCCTACCACATACAACTATCCAACATGTGACCATTTTTTTTACCTTCACCTATTATTTCTTCGTAATTGACGTTGACCATTTTCAACGTTAACTTTTTAACGTACGTCTGGTTAAAGTTTTTTGGTTAAAAGTTTGTTATACTATATCTCTGCAACTGGTTCGCCCATTACCTTGAGACTTCACATGGGTGTTTATCATCATCCATATTTTCATTCTAACCCCCAACCGTGCGGCCCCTGTGCCCAATGTCAAGGTCAAATTACTTTGAATTTATTTTCGTGTACTATATCTCTGCAACTGCTTCATCCATTACCTTGATACTTCACATGGGTGTTTATCATCATTGTCGCACCCGCTTGCGGAAAGCGTGATATCGTCGGCATTTTGGCATATGTCCGTCCGTACGTCCGTGTGTCCGGTTAAAGTTTTTTTTTCGTTAAAGTTTTTCCATCTATATATATCAATGTCCATGCTCGCCCCAAGGCACGACATGCAGGCCACGGCCATCTAGTCTACAAAAAGTGGGTATAATTATGTTATCCAAGTGTCTATGCTTGGAAAAAACCTGGCCTTCGTGGCTTTGCCTCGTTTCTTGTTTTTACCTTCACCTATTATTTCTACGTAATTGACTTAGCCATTTTCAACGTTAACTTTTTAACGTACGTCTGGTTAAATTTTTTGGTTAAAACTTTTTCGTTATACTATATCTCTGCAACTGCTTCGCCCATTACCTTGAAACTTCACATGGGTGTTTATCATCATCCATATTTCCATTCTAACCCCCAACCGTGCGGCCCCTGTGCCCAATGTCAAGGTCAAATTACTCTGAATTGTTTTGTTAAAGTTTTTTCGTGTACTATATCTCTGCAACTGCTTCACACCTTTATACTTCACATGGGTGTTTATCATCATTGTCGCACCCGCTTGCGGAAAGCGCGATATCGTCGGCATTTTGGCATACGTCCGTCCGTCCGTACATCTGTGTGTCCGGTTAAAGTTTTTTCGTTAAAGTTTTTCCATCTACTATATCTATTTTTTTAGTGTCCATGCCTCGCCCCAAGGCGCGACATGCAGGCCACGGCCATCTAGTCTACAAAAAGTGGGTATAATTATGTTATCCAAGTGTCTATGCTTGGAAAAAACCTGGCCTTCGTGGCTTTGCCTCGTTTCTTGTTCCTTAATAAAATAGGTTTGGTAGCAGATGAGAATCCTCTCAATTTCCGTGAAATATGTGTTGGTGTGTTTTAAGTATTAGTTTTTGAATGGATGCGATTCAACAGATCGGTGTCACGGTTTCAAACAGAAATTCGAAACACGAATGTTTGTGTTGTTGGTATCGGGTTCCATGTGGTGGATGGGAAATGCGATCGATTACAACACGAAAATCTTGGAAGAAAATGTCAATTGTCACATAGGCCGTTTGCCTTTTCCCGCCGTTATTTTAAATATGTATGGTCGCTCGATTTCCGTCGATTACTTAAATTATGTTTCCTCGTCGTGAAGAACGAATGTACACTATTCCTCAAAATATTCGGTCCTTTGTAACGTACCTTCGCCTGTCGACGGGACGAAATTAAATCTGTAATGTTAAATTGCATTCCTTCGATTTTACGTTTTCAAAGTACAAAATTGCACTCTTTGCTAACCGTATGACCTGTAAGCTGACAGTGTGACGCGCCGTGTGTTAACTCGGTGGGTCACCGGGGGGGGGGGGGAGGGGGGGGGGACCAAATCGCCAGTAATTCGGCCATAAATGCTCTCCTCGCTGTCGGTATTACCTGTATACTGGCACGGTGATGCGCCGTGGGTTAACAAGGGGGAACGCGATGTGCGGCAGATTCGGTCTTTGAAATGTTCCCACGGTGGAGATTTTGCCTCTCCATCGGTACGAATGGGATTTCCACCCGACACGGTGGGAGGAAGTTTTACGTCCACTCTCCATCTGATCACGGGGTCAAGTGGACGAAGGCAAACATCGCGCTGAGCGTACTGTATGCAGTGGCGGATCCAGGATTTCACCAAGGGGGGGGGTTGGGGTGGGGGGCCACATGGAACTTGAACGAGGTATGCTCCTTCGTCGACTGAGCGGTGCGAGGGAGTTGGCTAGGGGGGTCCGGGGGCATGCCACCCCGGAAAATGTTTGAATTTAGGAAGCCATTTCCTGCATTATACGCTCAATATTTTGTAAACAAACAAAAAATCAAGAAAAATCTGGATTTCTGAAGGGAGGCCCTCCCCCCCCCCCACCCCTGAATCCGCCACTGGTATGTACATGTGATGCCGAAACGCGTCCTTGCGTATGTAAAAATTTGTCAAAAAGATCGTGAACAACGCATGAAAATGTTTGTTTTATTCGTCAGTGGCTGAAATGGAAGCGAACAAACAACGCTTGGTACGAATTGCAGCTTCCGGACGTAATTATCTATCGGCAGTTTTCACTGGACGCTACTTTGGAAGTGTCATTTTGTTGGTCAATCGACATGAGCGTTTTACAATGCATGATGCATTGTGAATAACACGAAATAGAAGCTGTGAGGCAGCGAAAATCTAATTTTCTAATCGACTCGAACACCCACAGCATTGAATTAATTATATGAGTGCACTCCACCCCCCCCCCCCCCCCCCCCCCCCCACCCCACCCCACCAACAGAATCAAGTAAATTGAATACCCCCCTACCAACAATAACAAAAAGCTTCCAACCCCACAACCGACCGGAATTAATTTTGTCGGACACCCCCCACCCACAGGTCAAAAATAAAAGTGCGGTCCGACCCCCCCCAGAGAATTTTTCCTGGAATAGCCCTAATTGAAAGCTAATATTGTAAATATAACTATTAAGAAAACAATGATATAATTATGATGACACAAACAATTTAGACAGTTATATTGTTCAGCATTTTCATATTAGTCTATTAAATTGCGTGAATACTGTATGCCTCATATCCATATTATGGTACCTTGAAGTTTGTCACGTTCTATATATGGTTGTGTACCATCAGGGCTGTACAAATTGATTTTTTAGCCACTTGTCCCGGACAAGTGACTTGAAAAAAGTGACTTGCCCTGACTTGTCCTGGAAAATATAATTTTCAGGGCAAGTAATTTTGAAAAAGTGACTTGTCCTCGTAAGATTTCTTATACGAAACTGTCCCAAAACAAAAACTATTATCATAGTTGTTAAATATAATACAATTGAGCACTTGGCAAATATACATATTATATTAAATATCTATAATAATAAACATTGTATAGTACATATTTATTCTTGTGGTCTTTTGTCACTGTGCCACCGCGGACATAACGTTGCGACGAGTGCATACTCAAAACACATTTATCGACAATAATAAAACATAAGAGTGCCGCAAGTCACAAAATACGCACGTCGAATATGGGTCGACAGCGAAGATGCAGAAATGTGAAGCTGTCACCAAGGCAAGAAACATTAATGAGAATTTGAAAGTCTATAGCATTATTTCTTCATCTCGTTGTGCTAAACATGTATACCAATTTAGGCAGAGATAGAAAAGTAGAGTGTAAAGTAGAAATGATAGGGAATTGGATACAATAATGTAGAAAAAATGGCTAAGTTAAAAAGGTGATATTTTCACAAACTCTGTACACAAACTCTGTACCGTATATAGAATATATACCATGTGTATTGCTGTCTGCAGGTACTATACTCTTTTTTGTTACCGTGAGTATTTAGTAGTGGCACAACTAGATTGTCTGTCATATAATATTAATTACATTTGTATTAGTTGTGTCCTCCCTGTGGTATTTAATATATAGCATCTCCGTGATCTTCTCGAAATTATTATATTTGTGATTACGGTTGTTTTCTTTGATCCATATTTATGTATACTGACGGCGTCATGTCTTAGTTTTTATACGACATGTATTATGTTTTACCGCTGGGCGGGCGGGTGGCTGACAGAAAAAGTGCATAGTTCGTGTACACAACTCCTCCGAAACCGTTCAGTCGATCGATCTGAAACTATACACACGTCTTCTACACATATTGAAGATGTGCACCTTGGTGTTTTTATGCCGAAAAAATATCTTTTTAACAAAAATATCACCCTTTTAACTTAGCCATTTTTTTCTACATTATTGTATCCAATTCCCTATCATTTCTACTTTACACTCTACTTTTCTATCTCTGCCTAAATTAGTATACATGTTTAGCACAACGAGATGAAGAAATAATGCTATAGACTTTCAAATTCTCATTAATGTTTCTTGCCGTGGTGACAGCTTCACATTTCTGCATCTTCGCTGTCTGGCCCATATTCGACGGGCGTATGTTGTGACTTGCGGCACTCTTGTTACATATCATATGCATTCACAGGTGCTGAATTCTGTCATATGTTTAAATAAGTAAAAATTATTTAATGGCATATAACTACACAATAATTCGACAAAAATAAAGTATTGGTATTGCTTATCTTTGAAACAATACACAGAGAAAATTGGTGTACATACATTACCTCATCATATAAATCTGTTGCTCTACATCGGCGATAGTGGTCTGAAAACACATCAATTACTTGCAGCTTACAAAGTAATAAGTGATATTAAAGTGGTGTGCATTCAGCCGCTTGTGAAACTGACTACTTTCACAGAAAGAAAACATGTGGCCAATAATATCAGCTAAGTGGTTGTACTACTAAGTAGGTTGAAAGCATGTAATGGTAGCCAGAAACTGGAATAAGCTACTGGATGACTGAACTATGTTATTGTACGTAGTCACCGATTGGGACAGAAATATATAAGACGTATCATCCATTTGTACTTGTTCAATTGCTATATCCAGACACTCAAGTTTTTAATGACGCTATCTAGAGGAGCCATTCATGCGATGTTGCACAGTAAATCACATTGAGCATTTGAGTTTTTGGAGCCAATGATATAAACAACGACATCTGGTGTTTTTACAAATTGGGAAGTCCTTGAAGTATATTGTAAAGTACAATATATCTCCCTGCCAACAATGGAAGTATGAATGCTGCTATGGAATGGCAAGACAAGATAAAACAATATCAAAATATCTAACTGAATGCACAAGTTTAAATCTTATATTATAATATAATTGTATTACTATTATAAGGTACTATATTCATATCCGGTGGCCATATTGGACTTACGTTATTGCCGATACTGTCTAATGGTGTATATCAAGGTGTAATTACAAAAGCTATTTACTACACAAGTTAGTTATCATGTAATATGATACTTGGTGGTCACCTTGGACTAATGCGATTGAAACATGTGTCTAAATACATACCCAATGTATTGGAATAATTATATACCCCAATGTATTGGAATATTTATATACATAAATACAATATTGGTATGCAAATTCGCTCTGATATGATTGCAAGTATATAGTGTTTCATATTTCAAGATACAATTGCAAGTACATTGTAATATATTCATATATGGCTGCAATCTTGGACTTGTGTTATATAGATTAGTATATAATTTCACATCAAAGTTACAAAAAAACACACATTCATTGTTTTAAACACATAATTAAAAAACGTATATTCTTTGATATGACGAATTACGGTAGTGAAAGAATGTAAAATAGTCACATTTGGCGGCCATCTTGGATTTGTTCTATATGCAGTGAAGGAATTTAATTTTAAAATTGCCCATTTGTGTCAGCAAGTTAATACATTCATTATTCTCTCTTAGATGGTTTAATTTCCTCCTGGGGATGCAATTACCATAAAGATTCTAATAGACGCCCATGCTCTAATAGACGCCTACCCCCCACTTTTTACGTTTAAAATGACACATTTTTTTACCGATTTTCACGAAATTAGTGCCTCTAATAAACGCCCAGTATCGACTTGAAACAAAATCGGAGCTAATTGTCCAATTAGATTTTTTTTATTTCCATTATTTCGAAAGCAACTTCCTTTAAAATCGGGGAAAAAACATAATTGCTACTTTCACTTTCAAAAGCGGAAGTGAAATTCGACTGTTTCCGGTGTCACAGTAAATTCCTCATCAGCAGTAGCTATTTGCACGGACACAGGGTGATCAGAATTTACACGGTTACGGAGACGCCATTTTCAAAGCATCTCAAACCCGACAGATCCGAAACGCTGACGAAACGTCCGTAGGCGTAAATCTGATCAGCATTAATGATGGACGCGGTCTTGATATACATTACCATTAAATTTAACATTTCTACCGACTGTACCATAATGACCAGAGTGGGCCGAAACGTCTTGGCCCAAATGTTTTTAAACTGACTGACAGTACAATCAAGTCTGGCGTTTGAGAGTAACGTTACGTCCCTTAGTTATGTTTTTGTTCAGATAGCAGAACATCGTATATTTTTTTATCATTTTCCCTTTGCTGAATAACACTTGCCTCTATTAAACGCCCACCCTGGACTTCGGAGCCAGTGGTGATTCTAATAGACGCCCGGGCGTCTATTAGAATCTTTACGGTATATGGCACGATATATCTTGGTGGCAGCCATCTTGAATTTATGCAGATTTCTCCAAATGCTCAAGGCTAACAGATTGTCATCAGTCGGATTCTAAAACTAGAAAGTCTACATCGGCAAAATCAGTAATAAAAAACTTAAGTTATTCAAAACAAGGTTAAGCCCCAAAATCGGCCTTTGGCCGCCGGACTAAAAACAGAATTACGGAAGTTAATTTATTCTGCCGGAAATTCTTCGGCAAAATGGCGACGTAGCGTTGTAAACTGTGTACACTTTATGTAGTCGGACAAAAGGAGCGATAAACACTTTATTTTAATAGGCTAGTCACCCATTGTAACTCATACAGGCTATTTAATATAATAACTGGCACATCTGGTTTAGCACCATTAGACGCGTATTTAGACAATAATCAACAGATTTCAAATCTTGAAATCAAGTCGCTACAGTAGGTATCTTTGACGGTAGTAAAGCCATCGTGCTATGTCTAGTATAGGGGGTACAGCATTGCACTTCAATACTGGAGGTTGTGAGTTCAATCCCCACTCTAGGCGTGAACAAAATATTTGTAAGGCAAATGCAAGTTTTCAATAACTCCTTCACCAATATTTGTTTTGCATACGACCCACGTACGAACACCCAAGGTCAAGGTCACTGGGGACTTGTGTTCACCTTGTTTGTAAGGCAAATGCGGTTAAGTTTTTAATGTTTACTCAATAACTACTAAACTCCTTCACCAATTTCAATAATATTTGACCACAATGTCTGTAAAGATTAGCTTTGTAATAATGTTGCCCTTTTACTATCCATGCTGCAGGTGGGGGCATCCGCGTTCTATGAACTCATTTTCTTGTTCCTAGATATCTTATGGAACGGACATAAACCCTAATCAATTGTTACAGGCGATCACGTTTGACGGCAAGAAGGACACGGTGATCCCGGGCCTGTACGCGTGCGGTGAGGCGGCGTGTGCGTCCGTGCACGGAGCGAACCGACTGGGCGCGAACTCGCTGCTCGATCTGGTTGTGTTTGGGCGGGCCTGTGCCAACACTATCTCCTCACTGAACAAGCCCGGCGAGGCTATCGGACCCATCAAGGAGGTATGCTACAACAGTCTGTGCTAATATTGCCAAGAATTCCAACAGAAGTGTGAGTAAAGGAGTCCATGGGAGATACATGGGGGTGGTTACGTAATTACTGACTGTCTGTATGATGCCAGAGGAGACATCTAACATTCACAAGCTGAGGTGTAGCTCCTGATCAAATAGGACACCCTTCTTCTCCTGGAGCCTGATAATGATTTATATTGCTTGTGAGAAGCAGGACAGGTGTATCATTGATGGAATGACAAAATGTGCAGATACTTATCAGACTGCAGATGCACAGGCTGATCTGGATCTTCACTGTTTGCAAGACCCATAAGCCCTATTTCTGCAGTCACTGGTATGGCTTGTGGTCTAGGGCTGGAGCATCGGACTTGATTGCGAGTTCAATCCCCTCCCTAGGTGTGAAAAATACTTCCATCCCACTCGTCTTTTGGATGAGATTTTGATATGTTCCTCGCTGTTGCTGGAACGTTAAACCCATTCACTTTTTCTACAGTCACAGCCAATTTAAGAGTGTAAATTTACGTGATTACTCACTGGTTGTATGATTTCAGAATGCGGGAGAGGAGACGATTGCCAACATTGACAAGCTTAGGTACGCTAACGGTTCCGTGCCCACGGCCGACCTCCGACTCCGCCTACAAAAGGTATTGTATCACTGCCCCAGATATCCCATGTAACACAATTGTTCTGGCATTTGAGCAGGGTAATCTATATGTTTGTTTCCCTGTAACCACTATCCTTAACAGTCTGGACAACCATGGGGATACAGGACTTATTTATTGCAATGCAACCTCTTTAAATTGTATACTCGTCATGTTTATTTTATTTTTATTCATTTCACTGTCGTTGGGGATGGGTTGTAGGGTTTAGAACACTTGACTTCCAATCCGGAGGTTGTGGGTTCAAACCTTGCTAGGGTATCAAACAAGAATTTCATAATATATTTCCATCCCACTGGTCTGTCGGATGAGACTTTAAACTGTGGTCCCGTCTCTATATGACCTTAGCTGTTGCTGGGACGTTAAACCCATTCACTGGTTATGGTAATGTGTTTTATGCTGCAAAGCAAACAAATTGCTGCAGAAAACGTGCGATCATTACAGCTTCAATTTATTATTCCTTGTTTGTGAAATAAATATAGTCTATCATTTGTGATGATTTAATTTGATATTACTTGTTTCTGATGAAATCTGTAAGCTTGTTTAAAGGTACATGCCCACGTGCCAGATTATAATAAAAGGAGGCATATTTTGTTTGTCCATTCGTTAGATATGACATTGTTCGGGCAAAATAAACAGTCATTAACCATTTTCCGACGATATGATTGGCATTATTATACTTCGTATATCAAACATAAATTTCCACACTGATATCAGGGCCGATAACCGTGTTTCCTTAAAATGTTAATGGACATTACTATATATTCTCTGTATTTATTTTTTGATGTGCAATGATCATACCTTATAATCTGTCGAAAATATTATTTTTTCAGGTGACGCATTTAATTAGTATAAATAATTAAAAAATGCCATGCCTCATTTGCATATGAAAATAGCCTGATACCACCACGCGTCACTCAGTAAAATAAATATTACTAAATGATTATATCTGTATAGCGGGATCTCGTAATGTTTAGAACTGGTGGACTAGTGACACAAATATACACATATTTAATTCTTATAAAAAACATCGTGTTCCTACTGAGTGGGCAGGTACCTTTAATAAATATTGTATTAAATCACGACTCGTGTAAGATTTTCTATGCAATAAAGACACTACCGAATCATCATATTTCCCTAGACGATGCAAACACATGCCGCTGTATTCCGAGATGGCCCCAGCCTACAGGAAGGTGTCCAGAAGGTGCAAGCACTGTTTAACGAAATGGACGACATCCAGGTACGTCTACTGTACGAATTCAGGTGTACGATGATACGTCTACTGTATGACTTCAGCTATATGGTATTGTATCACTGTGTCACATATAAACCACAACGGATGATACGTCTACTGTATGACTTCAGCTATATGGTATTGTATCACTGTGTCACATATAAACCACAACGGATGATACGTCTACTGTATGACTTCAGCTATATGGTATTGTATCACTGTGTCACATATAAACCACAACGGATGATACGTCTACTGTATGACTTCAGCTATATGGTATTGTATCACTGTGTCACATATAAACCACAAACGGATGATACGTCTACTGTACGACTTCAGCTATATGGTATTGTATCACTGTGTCACATATAAACCACAACGGATGATACGTCTACTGTATGACTTCAGCTATATGGTATTGTATCACTGTGTCACATATAAACCACAACAGATGATACGTCTACTGTATGACTTCAGCTATATGGTATTGTATCACTGTGTCACATATAAACCACAACGATGATACGTTACTGTATGACTTCAGCTATATGGTATTGTATCACTGTGTCACATATAAACCACAACAGATGATACGTCTACTGTACGACTTCAGCTATATGGTATTGTATCACTGTGTCACATATAAACCACAACAGATGATACGTCTACTGTACGACTTCAGCTATATGGTATTGTATCACTGTGTCACATATAAACCACAACGGATGATACGTCTACTGTACTGACTTCAGCTATATGGTATTGTATCACTGTGTCACTATAAACCACAACGATGATACGTCTACTGTATGACTTCAGCTATATGGTATTGTATCACTGTGTCACATATAAACCACAACGGATGATACGTCTACTGTATGACTTCAGCTATATGGTATTGTATCACTGTGTCACATATAAAACCACAAGGATGATACGTCTACTGTACGACTTCAGCTATATGGTATTGTATCACTGTGTCACATATAAAACCACAACGGATGATAGTCTACTGTACGATACGCTATGTAGTCCGTGTCACATTATAACCGTCTACTGTACGACTTCAGCTATATGGTATTGTATCACTGTGTCACATATAAACCACAACGATGATACGTCTACTGTACGACTTCAGCTATACGGTATTGTATCACTGTGTCACATATAAACCACAACGGATGATACGTCTACTGTACGAATTCAGGTGTACGATGATACGTCTACTGTATGACTTCAGCTATATGGTATTGTATCACTGTGTCACATATAAACCACAACGGATGATACGTCTACTGTACGACTTCAGCTATATGGTATTGTATCACTGTGTCACATATAAACCACAACGGATGATACGTCTACTGTATGACTTCAGCTATATGGTATTGTATCACTGTGTCACATATAAACCACAACGGATGATACGTCTACTGTACGACTTCAGCTATATGGTATTGTATCACTGTGTCACATATAAACCACAACGGATGATACGTCTACTGTACGACTTCAGCTATATGGTATTGTATCACTGTGTCACATATAAACCACAACGATGATACGTCTACTGTACGACTTCAGCTATACGGTATTGTATCACTGTGTCACATATAAACCACAACGGATGATACGTCTACTGTACGACTTCAGCTATACGGTATTGTATCACTGTGTCACATGTAAACCACAACGGATGATAGTCACTGTACGACTTCAGCTATACGGTATTGTATCACTGTGTCATATTTACCAACGGATGATATGGTATGTACTGTACGACTTCAGCATATACGGACTTATGGTATCACTGTGTCACATATAAACCACAACGGATGATACGTCTACTGTACGACTTCAGCTATATGGTATTGTATCACTGTGTCACATATAAACCACAACAGATGATACGTCTACTGTACGACTTCAGCTATATGGTATTGTATCACTGTGTCAAATATAAACCACAACAGATGATACGTCTACTGTACGACTTCAGCTATATGGTATTGTATCACTGTGTCACATATAAACCACAACAGATGATACGTCTACTGTACGACTTCATCTATATGGTATTGTATCACTGTGTCATATAAACCACAACAGATGATTACGTCTCTGTACGATTCAGCTATAGGTATTGTCACGTCATATAAACCACAACAGATGATACGTCTACTGTACGACTTCAGCTATATGGTATTGTATCACTGTGTCACATATAAACCACAACAGATGATACGTCTTCTGTACGACTTCAGCTATACGGTATTGTATCACTGTCACATATAAACCACAACAGATGATATCGTACTATGTACGACTTCAGCTATATGGTATGTATCACTGTGTCACATATAAACCACAACGGATGATACGTCTACTGTACGACTTCAGCTATACGGTATTGTATCACTGTGTCACATATAAACCACAACGGATGATACGTCTACTGTACGACTTCAGCTATACGGTATTGTATCACTGTGTCAAATATAAACCACAACAGATGATACGTCTACTGTACGACTTCAGCTATATGGTATTGTATCACTGTGTCACATATAAACCACAACGGATGATACGTCTACTGTACGACTTCAGCTATACGGTATTGTATCACTGTGTCAAATATAAACCACAACAGACGATACGTCTACTGTACGACTTCAGCTATATGGTATTGTATCACTGTGTCACATATAAACCACAACGGATGATACGTCTACTGTACGACTTCAGCTATACTGTATTGTATCACTGTGTCACATATAAACCACAACGGATGATACGTCTACTGTATGACTTCAGCTATATGGTATTGTATCACTGTGTCACATATAAACCACAAGGATGATACGTCTACTGTACGACTTCAGCTATACGGTATTGTATCACTGTGTCACATATAAACCATAACGGATGGTACGTCTACTGTACGACTTCAGCTGTCTGGTATTGTATCACTGTGTCACATATAAACCACAACGGATGATACGTCTACTGTACAACTTCAGCTATACGGTATTGTATCACTGTGTCACATATAAACCACAACGGATGGTACGTCTACTGTACGACTTCAGCTATCTGGTATTGTATCACTGTGTCACATATAAACCACAACGGATGATACGTCTACTGTACGACTTCAGCTATACGGTATTGTATCACTGTGTCACATATAAACCACAACGGATGATACGTCTACTGTACGACTTCAGCTATACGGTATTGTATCACTGTGTCACATGTAAACCACAACGGATGATACATCTACTGTACGACTTCAGCTATATGGTATTGTATCACTGTGTCACATATAAACCACAACGGATGATACGTCTACTGTACGACTTCAGCTATATGGTATTGTATCTCGTATAAACCACATTGGATGGTACGTTTACTGTTCAGTTTCAGAAATGTGATAATGCATCATTGTGTCACAATATAAACCTGAACTGAAGGTATGTCTTCTGTACGTCTTCAGAAACTCTATATTTTATCACTGAGGTACGCATACCTTAATGTGCAATCCTTCCTCAACACCGCCAATCTGTCAGTGGAACTTCTCTAAACCGGACTGTATATAACAGCTGAGCGACCGCGTCATGGTTTGAACTTCCATAAACTGGCTACCCTGGGGACCTCCCAGGAATTATTGGGACCTCCCAGGGTGTCCAGTTTAGAGATATTCCACTGGTGTGTTGTATATAACAGCTGAGTGACCGTGGCATGGTGTGGAACACAGACCTCATTGAGACCCTGGAGCTGCAGAACCTGCTGATCAACTCCCTACAGACGATCATCGGGGCTGAGGCTCGTAAGGAGAGCAGGGGTGGTCACTCCCGCGAGGACTTCAAGGTAACGCTTGTCTACCTTTGTTGTATATCTATTCAATTACTAAGTGACTCTTGTGTGGTGAGGACCTGGCAGCAGGCTGGGTTATTCTAATTGCAGGGCTCAATATATGTATGCCCTCGGTCTCGATAGGGGCCATGCCATCCATGCTGCCCTTAATATGACATTGACATTTTGCCCTTCACAACTTTTTAACTTTTTCACACATTAAGAAGTTCGCGGAAGTTTCTCAATTCTGTCATATCTTCTATAGCCCTTGATGGATGACTTTAATATTTCAATACATCAAACCTGTGCACAAATGTCACACAATCATGCTGTCCTTTATATGACCTTCACCATTTCACCTTCACAACTGTGCTTATGAACACTTATCACTTTTGGTTAATTTAATTTGCTACAGTTTCTCCAATATGCCACCGGGGGCATTCGTGTGCCGACAGGCCACATTTTCTTATGTTTTTTTTCCTGTAAAATTCGGTTCTGATTTTGGGATTTTCTCCACATCACAACAGGTGAAACATGGGATTCTACCCCATTAGCCCGGACTAGAATGACCTTTATAGCTGTTGACAGGCCATTAAGCACCATTAAATAAATAACTACCTAATTAGTAATTACTGTATATGTGAACTTATATTAACAGTCATCTCTCTACACTCTCTACAACAGCTCCCTGCAACAGCCACTATTTCATTATCCCCTCGCTGATACAAGGTGCATGATCACATGGTTACAGCAACAACAACAATTACTGAAACTTCCAGAAGCGCCTCCGATTCATTATTCATAGTACATATTCTTTTATATTGTCCTTATTATGTAACTGATTTTAATGAGATTATGGCGCATCAAACGCATCAAAAGCTGCATTTGGTGGTCTCGGTACTTTGGCCCAAACTTCTGATATTTTTACGAAGAATCAATTTCTGCGTTTACTGACAAAGAAATTATTTCTTCCCAAAAACGACATATGTATGTGCCGAACTCCCGAGGCCACTCAGCTCAGATGCAGCTCATGAAGACGTGTTTGCTGCGCCATTTTTCATTTTCATGGAGTGGGTCAACACTTTCAGCCATTGTTGTTGTAACCATGTGATCATGCACCCCGTTGCCGTCTGTTCCACGTTTTGCTGCTGACGAACTTTTGGCCATTAAACACATTAATGTAAATAAATAGAAATATATTTTGGCGCACTCATTCGTTCGGCGGACCGATTCGTTTCACTCGTCGGTCCAGCCGAACGAACTCGTACGCCAAAATATATTTCCGTACAAATCCAATAACCTATATAAGTATTTCTACTCAACTGGTCTATCGGATGAGACTTGAAACCGAGGTCCCGTCCCTAAATGACCTTATCTGTTGCTGGCACATTAAACCTTTTCACTTTCTCCAGCCACAGCCATATTTATAAGAACGGTCTACATTACAGGCTAGGTCGGACGAGATGGACTATGGCAAACCTCTAGAAGGCCAAAAAGCGAAGCCAATGGAGGAGCATTGGAGAAAACACACCCTCGCTGACACTAACACCGACACGGGAAAGGTAGGTGGCGGCAGCCAAAACATAGGAAGGGAAATCAGCAAGTGATCGTGTGTGTTTACTTCTTCAGTGATAATTTCTGTCGATACAATATAGTTATTTATCAGGTAACAAGCTTTGTGTTGGTCTATGATGTACTAACTGATAAGATAATGTTGTATCAGGCATTGACCTGACTATCCAGGTTACTAGGAATTGAAAACTGACGTTTCAGTGGTTGAACGCATCACATGACGCTACTGAATGACGTCGGTGTAATGGTGCAACGTATTTACAAGTCCACATTCTTTTCTACGGAAATTAATTTATATTCGATCATCAGCTAGAATAAATCGGGCTTCAGGAGTGTGCTATGTAATCAGGAGCTACACTGGTCACAGATCCCATAAGCCCCATTTATCCAGTCACAGCCACATATGTGATAAACAGGGGAGACAATTTGGTGATGTAGGTGTGCTATTGCTGCGCCAGGAAGCACAGCTTTACTTTCTGTGTAATCCGAGACGTCCTGTTTGTCATTACTTACACGGGAAACATATAAATTGGGGTAATATAGTGGTTACCCTGTCTGCCTGTTCATCTGGCAGTCCTGGATTTGTGTTAGTTTTCTGCTACTTGCTATCTCTGTTATCGTAAATCGTATTGGCTTGAAACTTCATATACTTTATACTTTTGTCATCATCCATATTTTCATTCTATAACGCACTCGTGTGGTCTCTGTGCTCAAGGTCAAATGACTATTTTCTGTTACCACTAGTCGAATTCACTTGAGACGAGCCACGTGATTTTGTACCTAAGAAGATGTGCGATATCTTGAAAAATGTTTATAAAATTTACGATATTTTCCATAAATGACGTGCAAAGTTGACGGAATATTGAGCAAATGCCATGCTCGGATCTCGAGATGTTTGATTGGTGAAAACCATGCCAGTGATATCATACATTGCTGCAGTGCAGATAATTGGGAATATTTTAGGTGAAAACTATGGTCGCATTCAATACATGACATACAGTGAAACTGCTCTAAACCGGACACTAGACCTGGGAGGTCCGCAGGGTGTCCGGCTTAGAGGTTTCACTGTAAACCAGGCAGTTGATCGTTCTGAGCCATAGCTGTGTGCTATGCGATCATGAACAGGCATTATCACCCGAGATAAATGACCAAGAAACTCATCAAAAATAAGATCACAGATGTGTCCGGTTTAGAGAGGTTCCACTGTACATTTTCCCATTTCAGACGACGTTGGTGTACCGACCAGTAATTGACAAGACTCTAGACATGAAAAACTGCCCAACCGTACCTCCAGCCATCCGATCATACTAGTTTGTAAGGTACGTGCAGTTTTATTATGTCCCTATGCAATAGCAAGGGGGGTATATTGCGTTGCTCTTGAGGTTCCGTACGTCTGTACGTCCGTCTGTTTACATTTACGTCAACAAGTCAAAAACATGTAATAACTTAAGTGTCCAGTATGCAACCGGGGCATATCCATGTTTTACAAAATAATATCTAGTGTATCCATATCTTGCTGTTGAATGAACGTAGACCGTACAAGTGGTAAAAACATATATTTTTCAGAGAGAAAATGTTGGTAAATGTTGATACCTGCTAACCGGTATTCCGCAGAAATGGTTTAAAAGGATATTTTTACTTTTTTTTTGTCATTTACGTTAAATGCTGAACAAAAACTAGTAATTATTACAATAACAAAAATGTATACTGTATGGTCATGAACCATGTTTTAACCAAGTCAGAATATAATGGCGTGGAAGTCCGTCATAGAAAATCATGTGCCATTGACGATCTCATTTTCACAGAAAACGCTCAATTATTTGTTGTTTTCTTTGTGATGTTGCACACACTATGTATTGGTAGCAACATCAATGTATCATTTTATTTACCATCTTCACAGTGTTATTACTAGTAATATACTATGTATTGGTACCAACATCAATGTATCACTTTATTTATCATCTTCACAGTGTTATTACTAGTAATATACTATGTATTGGTACCAACATCAATGTATCATTTTTTATCATTCTTCACAGTTTGTAATTTACTATGTTAATATACTATGTTGGTACCAAGATCAATGTTATTAATCATTATTTATCATCTTTCACAGTGTCTAAATTCTAGTAAAATACTATGTCTGGTACCCAAATTCAATGGTATACCTTTAATTTATCATCTTCCACAGTGTTATTATAGTAATATACTAATGTAATTGGTACAAACATTTCAATTTGTATCCTTTATTTATCATTTCACAGTGTTATTAACTAGTAAATTATACGTATGTTTTATTGGTTACAACATATGTATCACTTTATTTATCATCTTCACGTGTTATTATAGTAATATACTATGGTTTTGGTACCAAGATCAATGTATCACTTTATTTATCATCTTCACAGTGTTATACTAGTAATATACTATGTATTGGTACCACATCAATGTATCACTTTGTATTTATCATCTTCACATTGTTATTATAGTAATATACTATGTATTGGTACCAAATCAATGTATCACTTTATTTATATTCTTCACGGTTGTTACTTAGTAGTAATATATATGTATTGGTACCAACATCAATGTATCACTTTATTTATCATCTTCAACTGTGTTATTACTAGTAATATACTATGTATTGGTACCAAACATCAATGTATCTTTCTTTATTTATCATCTTCACAGTGTTATTACTAGTAATTACTATGTATTGGTACAACATCAATGTATCACTTTATTTTATCATCTTTACATGTTATTATTGTAATTATATATATTGGTACCAACATCAATGTATCACTTTATTTATCATCTTCACAGTGTTATTACTAGTAATATACTATGTATTGGTACCAACATCAATGTATCACTTTATTTATCATCTTCACAGTGTTATTACTAGTAATATACTATGTATTGGTACCAACATCAATGTATCACTTTATTTATCATCTTCACAGTGTTATTACTAGTAATATACTATGTATTGGTACCAACCATCAATGTATCACTTTATTTTATCATCTTGACAGTGTTATTACTAGTAATATACTATGTATTGGTACAACATCAATGTATCACTTTATTTATACATCTTGACCAGTGTTATTTACTAGTAATTATACTAATGTATTGGTATTACCCACATATTGGTATCAATGTATCACTGTATTTATCTATAGTATGTACACTTCAACAGAGTTATTACTAGTAAATACTATTGGTATGGACACATCATGTATTCACTAATATCATTTTTCTCACAGTGTTATTACTAGTATTACCTTTTTTTAATGTGTTAGCACATCTATGTATCACTTTATTTATCATCTTCACAGTGTTATATAGTTAATTACTTTATGTATGGTACACATTTTTCATGTATTTCACTATCAATCTCACAGTGTTATTACTAGGTATATACCTAATGTATGTGCCAACATCAATGTATCACTTTATTTATTCATTCGTCACCAAGTGTTATTATAGTAATATACTATGATGGTGTAAGCATCAATGTATTCACTAATATCATCTTCACAGTGTATTACCTAGTATATTTACTATGTTATTGTAAGCCAACATCAATGTTTCACTTTATTTACATCTTGTTATTCACAGTAATATTATGTGTACCACTCAATGTACACTTTATTTATCATCTTCGTGTTATTATAGTAATACTATGTATTGGTACAACATCAATGTATCACTTTATTTATCATCTTCACAGTGTTATTACAGTAATTTGTGGTCCAAACATCAATGTATCACTTTATTTTCTCATCTTACAGTGTTATTACTAGTAATATACTATGTATTGGTACAAACATCAATGTATCACTTTATTTAATCATCACTTCATGTATTACTAAGTATCACTTTATTCATCTTACAGTGTTATTATAGTAATATACTATGTATTGGACCAACATCAATGTATCATTTATTTACCATTTATTTAGTGTTATTACTAGTAATATACTTATGTATTGGTAGCAACATCAATGTATTCTTTTTTATTCTTCACAGTGTTAATTACTAGTATACTATGTATTGGTACCAACATCAATGTATCACTTTATTTATCATCTTCACAGTGTTATTACTAGTAATATACTATGTATTGGTACCAACATCAATGTATCACTTTATTTATCATCTTCACAGTGTTATTACTAGTAATATACTATGTATTGGTACCAACATCAATGTATCACTTTATTTATCATCTTCACAGTGTTATTACTGTACTTTATACTCATGTTGTAAGGTAGACAATCAATGTATCACTTTATTTATCATCTTCACAGTGTTATTACTAGTAATATACTATGTATTGGTAGCAACATCAATGTATCACTTTATTTACCATCTTCACAGTGTTATTACTAGTAATATACTATGTATTGGTACCAACATCAATGTATCCCTTTATTTATCATCTTCACAGTGTTATTACTAGTAATATACTATGGTATATTGGTATGTTTAAATAGGAACATGTTGCGTTCACGTTACCAGAGCTCCAGATAAGATGCATATTGGTGTATTTTATGCACTTATTTTAGCAGAATACGCATTTATTTTAGCAGAATACGCATTTATTATCAAAAGTGGGAGTAGAAAATACTCACTGCAATGTGAAAATACACATTGATTTTCAAAGTCAGTAGTGAAAATACTCTAATAAAGTTGAAAATTTACTTTAATAGTTGAACTGCAAAAAGCAAACAGTGTTTGCTTTTTGCAGCTCAAATAAGTGAATTTTTAAATTTGATTTATTTTGTTTTACAGTTCCCTATTTAACAAGGCAAAAAATCAATAACAATTTGTAAAAGTAAAATACGCATTGAATTTGAAATATCGGAGTATAATTTAGATACAACACTTATCTGGAACGATGCGTTACTTGAAACTAAATTCTTGGATCTTCCATTGCAGTGTTAGAGACAGCCTGGCGTGAAGTGACGTGTGTTTGATGAACGCAGTAACTGAGACTGGGTCACTAGTCTGGACTATGATTCTACCACAACATGCCCGTTAAATAGTTTAACATCGTAGTCTGCAACCGGGCACTCTTGAAATTTTATCTATTTTTCATGGCCACGTAGTGGACTGAATTGACGAATGTATGTCTGTGTGTTCACATCAAATGTGAGCTAGCAGGGGAAAACTCACGGCTTCGTGATTTATGACCAGCTGCGACCGGGTCTGAATTTCTATCTATTATATTCTGGAGATACTCAATATTGCTGATGGAAAACTGGTAATATTTTTCTTATTTCTCCTACGCCATAAATTGCACTTATGTGTGTTGGTGGGCCATTAAACAATCAGCATTCCATTTCAGTATTAGTGTTCTCCACGAAAGTTTATGTCGTGACCACCATTTGAACCGTCTCAGCAAATGAGTGGTCACAACATATACTTTCGTGGAGATGTAAGAAAAATATTTTGAAAAAATCCTGACTTTTTATGTGTCTGTTAGAGTACCTAGTCAGAATATATAAATAAGTTAAACATACCATTTTAGTATAGTTTTTGAATTTAGCAGTTGTGATATATTGGGTTACTTTGTGTCGCTGGCACCAGATCGGGATATTCTAATTTCAGGGCTGAATATATATTTGTTACTGTAAATATTCAGTTCTGATTGTGGGACTTGCCCTCCATCAGTACAGGTTAAATATGGGATTCGAGCCCATTAACCCGGCCTTTAGGGGTTGACCGGCAGATAAATAGCATAAATCAATAAATAAATGAGTCGACTGGTTGTTTTTGCCAAGGTGTGTGATTTCCCCATGTGCTGGCTTAGGTACTTCTGTGTTTTGTTTTTCTATGAACTGGATCAGGTTACAAACTGGGCTATTGTTTATGTTAGTGGATACATGTACAGGGCTTCTAGTTGTTATGCCGTTAGTGGATTCGCCATATGTCTGGTATATATGGAGTCATTTGTAAATTTTAGTTTGGTATTTTGCATGCTTTCCGACAACCGTCTCCTGTTGCAACATCATTATTTGAGAAAGTTACTCGATCTACTTATACGCTGGTTATGAATGATGGCAATGTATTTTTTATGCCACCGGGTTTCGAAGAAACTGGTGGCATATAGTGTTTGGTCCGTCTGTCTGTCCGTCCGTCCGTCCGGGCACACATTAGGGTACTTATGTGGCTAGCCCCACAGGGTTATGGACTTAGTAAAGGATAGGGTTGGTTACAATTAGCCACCTAAAAAATCCTTTTATGTGGCTAAAAATCGTTTTATGTGGCTAATATTTAACATGTGATAAGCCACATAAGTATCCATTTGTAAGAACGTCCGTCCGTTCGTTCGTCCGTTCGTCCGTTCGTCCGTTCGTCCGTTCGTCCGTCCGTCCGTCACACTTTTCGGTTAACCAATTTGTCACAGTTTCTCAAATATGCTGCAGGTGGCATCTGCGTTCGACAGACGCATTTCTTGTTTAAGTTATTTCGGGAAAGTTATTCATGATTTTAGTTAATACTAGGAGCCCTGGGGTTATCCACAAAATCATGTTGAAGTATTGTATGTATGTATAATATTACTGGTCATGGCCTACAAGTCGTACTTGCACTTAACGGCACTTTAATATAAAGATGCAGATAACTTGTTTGGTAATGGGTACTTGCAAACTGAGCTTAGGGCAAGAAAAAATAGTTTATTCTGTACTTCGAACTTCATATGACAATTGTGCCCCGTGCAGGCACCGGGGCGGGATCAACTGATCCTGAGAATAGTGCTGCAGTAGCCATTGCTTGTCGTAAAAGGCGACTAAACTGGCTTAACGATTGGGTTCATACTTTCCGGAACCCACTATACCGGATTTGGCCCTCATGTACATTTTTGGCTTTCTTGTATGTGAGAGTTGAGTCAGGCTATGCCCCATATATAAAAGTAAGATTAGCGATAATCCTATTACTTTTAGGGGATGGGATAAATGATGCTGGTGTGGCGAGGGCCTGGCACCAGATCAGGTTGTTCTAATTTCAGGACTGAATATATATTTTTATTGTAAATATTGAGTTCTGAAGTTGGGATTTACCCCCATACGGGACACGACCCCGTTAACCCGTCTGCGTGTAGACTCCCTGAGGCTTGTACCTCTATGTCAGAAAAGCGGACGTTTAACCCTATTCACTCACTCACTCACTCATATGACAATTTAATTATTTTTTTGCTGTGAACGAAAACATATTTTGTGTAACAGACCCGTCTTAAAATTTGTCATTTGCAGTTATATTGTATTTTTCATTTTTCTGATCAAAACCGTGTTTTAACAACAATTTAGAATCGTTTCTATGTTCTGTTATTGAGAATGAAGACAAAATATGAAATGACAGCAGACAACAATTTACTTTTCCCGCATTCTAAGTGTGAATTATATTCATCTGTCTATTATTTCCGAAAAAATATTCCAAAATAATTAGACACCGACTTGCACGTTACTGAAGGCTGTGTTATAGCCTTCAGTAACTTGCAAGTCGGTGTCGTTTTAATGCATGAATATGATCTAATGTGCTTACCTTAAATGCTTCCTAAATCCGTAGTCCAAATCGGTCCAATGCAATAAATGTGCTATTGCTATTTTTTCACAATCTACCCATTGTAAATTGCTGCAGTGATGGGGGATTTACGTTAGAATATCTGTGCCATATAGTGTAGTGCTACGTGAGGACTTTCTGCAGCGGGACTGTGTATCACTGCCCAGATCATTTACACTCTCGTAGACGGCCGTCACCTAGTGTGGCAGATTATTTATTTATCTATCACATAAATTAAATTATCCAATTGTTATTTAGTTATTGCAACTCAAAATAACTTATTTATAATAATATTTTACTCGTCTGTTCTGGACTTTGTTGTTACACAGACGTTAAACCACAATCCATCAGATAATCTTTGAATTTTCTTGTCAATAGTTTGATGTTTATTTTTGAATATTACAAATCACTATACTGCACATAATAATTGTAGTATGACTACAATTGTGATTCGCCACGATACAAAGGTTTGCAGATTGCACTTGGCTCCGAAAGATCTCTTGTGGGCCCATTTTTGTCATAAATTATCGCGCTGTTTTTTTTTTCATGCCATGCATTAAAAACTTTAACTCTTACAGGTGTGGAGCGCCGTGGCGTAATGGTTAGGGTGTCGGACTACTGATCCAAGGGTCGTAGGTTCGAGCCTGCCTAGCGGCGTGCGTTGTGTCCTTGAGCAAGACACTTTATCCACACTGCTCCAGTTCACCCAGCTGTAAATGGGTACCGATAATTCGTAGTTGCTCTGTAAATACGAATTACCGGCTTCTCTCAAAAAATCTCTACCTCCGTTCTTTCTCCCATTCTTGGGAGACGGCATGCAAGGTCCTAGAGCCAGTGCCGCCGTTAAATATAAGCAAAAAAAAAAAAAACTCTTACAGTGCCGAAATAATTTTGTTGTCTTTTGAATATTTTTTATTCTCCGTATTTCATTTAATACGAAAACATTCTTTGACATCGCATGAGAGTAATCTCCAATGGAAACGATTCTCATGTGCTGCCAAATCATGTTTTCCTGCCGAAGTGGTAACCTGCATTTCGGATACATGGGCATTATTTTGTTGTCCAATGGGGATTATTCTCATGTGCTGCCAAAAAATATATTTTAAGAGAAATAAAACAAATATGAAAAATCCAGCAGACGACAATGTTTGTTTCCCACCTAAGGATTAAACTTGCATTTCTGATACACCGGCAATATTTTGTTGTAGTCGATGGGACATTAAAACCACTGTAACTTGTTAACATCCAGAATCAAGGTCCAACTTTTGTTCTGGATATAAAACACTCACTGTTAAAACCTGTAACAAGCTTGAACAACGAGCAGCCATTCCGAGTGCAATACGTTTGGTAAATGCCAATTTTGGTCTCGCTGCAATGAGCTTCAGATTTGAACACATATTTAGTAGGATGGATTCATAGACGATGTGCCAGGTGTGTCTATTCTGGAAGTAGCACATCGTCCATTTCGCACACATGCAGGTTATAATTAGCTCCCCTGTCGAGGAGCGCAGGGGGAAATTTGACACGTTTTCCTGTATAATTTAATAATTTTTGAACGCTTCAAACTACTAAATTCCAATCGCTAAATCAAATTTAAATGCAGATTTATAATGTTAAATGGTCATTAAAAATATTCTTATCACCATTTAGTATTATCGTAGTTCGAAATATTCTGGCATATTACGATGTGATTTAGAGCAAAATGTATCGAATAACCCCCAAACATATCGTGTCACGTGACTAGTGATACGTCACGCCGACTTCCAGAATGGAGCTTGTGTAGTTTTATACAGTCCTGTGTGATTAATCTGAAAGCCAGGGGCCCGTTTCACTAATCTTCATACGATAACAATATCCATACAGAGCTTTTATAATCGCATTTAACACGATGTGTCACAAATACTACCATTTACTACTTACATGTAAGCTCATTAAATCTAAACAAGTTCACAAAAGATGTCTCAAATTCGGCTGCCGTGGCAGAATTGCTGTAAATTTTAGTTGTGCACTTTTGTTAGTTGTACAAATATTAGTGAAACGGACCCCAGATTTCTGTAGTGTAATAGTGCCATAGAATCACTGGTATATACGATTAGAATATACTGTAGTGTAATAGTGCCATAGAATCACTGGTATATACGATTAGAATATACTGTAGTGATATAACATATGTTGATTTGACTCGTCACTTGGAAACAGACATCATCACATTCTGTTTGCTAAGTTTCATTGATAAAATTACATGTATACGCATTAAATCGCGAGAGTGCCTATACAACTCCCACGGTCATTACACTTGTCATATGAAACCAGAATTAACCACAATTTGTCGCTGCAAGAATGAGTCCCTTTTCATCTTTCTAAGCATTTTCTCTAAATTCTTTCTCAAAATCTAGCAGTTTGATTGGTCGAGACTGAGCCAAGTCTCGACCACTCAAACTGCCTGATTTCGAGCACAAGAACCAAGTGCATGCTGAAATGAGCTCGTATACACATTCCTATGTAGGTCATCCTATGTAGGTCACATTATCATGTCTATCCTGCTTCTTTATACCAACACTGCTTTTACTGCTCTCTCAGTTAACCCTATACAACTGCTGGAAGAAATGTTTGCTGGTACCATGTATCATAGTCGATGCTAGAGCTCTGTCCACATGGATAGACGGCCCACATGTGATGATTTTTTTTTTAATAAATAAATATATGAACACAGTTGAAGATTTCTGTATTTTGTTTGTTCCCATTGTTTATCTATTGCTGTGTAGTAGATGGCTTTAAAAAGCACTGGTATATAATGGTCTGTATGATCATCAGTATTTTACTGGGTATGGAAGGTGTCCGACCCAATTCCCACCCTTAAATATGAGCCGAATGAATGAATCAGTATTTTACTGTCAGATAAAATGGCCAACAGCATAGGCCATGACTGCAACAGCGCAGTCTGATCATGGTCTACACTGATTTCAATGTTTGTTTACCGTGTATTTGTGTGATGTGTTTACTACAGCATTCATATGGCCATGCATGTCACTGGTCTTTCAGATGATACTTGAAATCCAGATCCCATCTCTGTACGACTACAGCTGTTGCTGGGGTGTTGGAACGCCTTCAGCGGGTGGCACATTTCAAGCATACAAAGGCTCATTTGATGATGGGTTTCATCCTTACCGGAATCCCGATATCCCTGGTTTGGCCCTCCGGTACAATGTTTGCTTTGTGACTGAGTAGAATCCAGTTATGCCCGTTACAAGAGTAGTATAATTATTACTAATCCTATTACTTTTAGTGGATGGACTGGTGGTGACTGCTGAGGACCTGGTACGATATCACATTATTCTAAGTTTAGGCCGCCCCCATCCGTACAGGTGAAATACGGGATATTCAACCCTGTTAACACGGCCTAAAATGACCAACTGTTGACGGGCTGTTAAAACGCTGTAAACAAAACAAAATACAGACAGAAGAGATATTGGCTTTAATTACTGACAAACAAATGTGTTGATAATACAAATGATAACACGATGTGTATAAAACCCAGCTCACCCTAGATACAGAGCGTTTGGTATTAAAACATTCATAAAGAAGTCAAAATCTGGCAAAACAAGGCTTATTTCATCCAGATCGGCATAAACACTCGTGTAGCCGGATAGCAGACCCCTTTGTTCGCTGGATGGTTCCCTGATTGAATGGCGAACAGGGAAAACGCTGCCCAGTAGCCGATTTCACCAAAATTGCTAACCATACTTATCTAGCCGAGTACACTTTGAGGGAGTAATCATTTATTTTTCCCGAAATGCATTATTTCATATAGAACTAACGACTGCATATATTTGATGATTAAAAGTATACAGAATTATTGTACTGAATTAATTACATTATTACAGCCAAAATGGCTGTGATAATGTAATAAATTCAGTATAATAATCTCCCTCAAAGTGTACTTTGATAATTATACTTTGCAATGTTGGATAAATCGGCTACGGACTGCGCGGTCTGGTTCTTCGCAGGTCGCGAAGGCAATAAGCCCCATTTCACCAGATAGTTGTTCAATTTTTCATTTCTGAACGAATGTATATGATGTTGCCACTCATTTGAACTGCTCTTACCTGCTCAAATGAGTGGTAACAACATCTACTCGCGTGTAGAAATGAAGAAAATGTGGAGATTATTTTGGAAATTTTGTAAAATGTATCGGAATCTAACAGACATAAAACAGGTTAACAAGTATTAAAAATATTTGTTCAAGTTTGATTACAGCATTAAAGTCTCTTCACATTAATGTTGTAAATGCAATTTTAACACCCAAATATTAACAAATAATAAATGAATAAATATTTTGTTCCAACTATAACTACATGTACTAAAATAAAATAATATAAACCATCACATTTGTATGTAGTTGCAAACTGTTGTCCAAACCTGGGGGCCGTTTCACTAAACAAGAAGTATTGGTGATATATTTGTATAGAGGGTAAGTGTGAAATTTACAGACTATCATAAGTAAGTGCAAACTTATGATAGTCTGTAAATTTCACATTAACAATGTTTTCTTGTAAACACTTATTGGATTTACATATATTGAGCATAGGCTGTATATGCAACATATGCTCAATAAATGTAAATCGATCAATTGAAATTTCCAAGACGATTCCAAATTTGCACTTACAAACATTTTAGTGGTAAGAAGTTTAGTGAAACAGGCCCCGGGACCGCAATAATGTCAATTGAATCAAGGTTTTACATCTGTGGGGAATCGAGCGATTTTAAATTATTTGCCAATAAACTAGAGATAAACCGTGTTATTTTTTGTTATTTCATTAATATTACGAAGCCCCGCTGGGGACGTAGAATTTTTTTTTTTATTAATTTGTTCCCTCAATTTAACAATTCGTTCCCACGAATTAACAATTCATTCCCTCGATTTATATCTATGGGAACGAATTGTTATATCGTGGGAACAAATTGTTAATTCGAGGGAACGAATTGTTATATCGTGGGAACGAATTGTTTATACAATTGTGTCCGAATATCTAGGGTTACTAACAAAGTGTTGCATATAAATGAATTATAAGTGTGTATTGGTGATATATTTGTATAGAGGGTAAGTACACATCTCTCAGTAAGATTAAATGTACACATCTCTCAGTAAGATTAAATGTACACATCTCTCAGTAAGATTAAATGTACACATCTCTCAGTAAGATTAAATGTACGCGTGTTGAGCATCAAACTGACATTTACAAGGCAATATTAGATGAAATATATTTAGTTAAGCCTTATTTTGAGTCGACAATATGATAACAAGTAAACGTAAGCCTCAATAGGCTTTTAAACCGACTGTAGTATCATATATTATATCATATAAAACAAGAAACGAGGCAAAGCCACGAAGGCCAGGTTTTTTCCAAGCATAAACACTTGGATAACATAATTATACCCACTTTTGTAGACTAGATGGCCGTGGCCTGCATGTCGCGCCTGCGAGGCATGGACACTAAAAAAATAGATATAGTAGATGGAAAAACTTTAACGAAAAAACTTTAACCGGAAACACAGACGTACGGACGGACGGACGTATGCCAAAATGGCGACGATATCGCGCTTTCCGCAAGCGGGTGCGACAATGATGATAAACACCAATGTGAAGTATGAAGGTTATGGGTGAAGCAGTTGCAGAGATATAGTACACAAAAAACTTTAACAAATAAATTCAAAGTAATTTGACCTTGATATTGCGCACAGGGGCCGCACGGTTGGGGGTTAGAATGAAAATATGGACGATGATAAACACCCATGTGAAGTTTCAAGGTAATGGGCGAAGCAGTTGCAGAGATATAGTATAACGAAAAAGTTTTAACCAAAATATTTAACCAGACGTACGTTAAAAAGTTAACGTTGAAAATGGCTACGTCAATTACGTAGAAATAATAGGTGAAGGTAAACAAATGGTCAACAAAGTCGACTGCGCGGAAAAAAATGGGTCAAGTTAAAAAAAAAGTAACATGTTGGATAGTGATATGTGGTGGGCACCCCTTGATTATGAAGCTGTGAAAGTTTGGTGGTCTTAGGTGGTACAGTACCAAAGAAATGGACTTAAACACGAAAACTTAACATTGAAAACGCGAAAACTTAACATTGAAAATGGCTAAGTCGATTGTGCGGAAAAAATGGGTCAAGTTAAAAAGAAAGTAACATGTTGGATAGTGATATGTGGTGGGCACCCCTTGATTATGAAGCTGTGAAAGTTTGGTGGTCCTAGGTGGTACAGTAACAAAGAAATGGACTCAAACACGAAAACTTAACATTGATTGTGGACGCCGCCCGCCCGCCCGCCGCCCGCCCCCGCCGCCGCCCGCCCGGCTTTCGCCAATCCAATAGCCTGGATTTTTTTTCAAAAAACCTGGCTAAAAAAGTAACATGTTGGATAGTGATATGTGGTGGGCACCCCTTGATTATGAAGCTGTGAAAGTTTGGTGGTCCTAGGTGGTACAGTACCAAAGAAATGGACTTAAACACGAAAACTTAACATTGAAAACGCGAAAACTTAACATTGAAAATGGCTAAATCGACTGCGCGGAAAAAATGGGTGAAGTTAAAAAAAAAGTAACATGTTGGATAGTGATATGTGGTGGGCACCCCTTGATTATGAAGCTGTGAAAGTTTGGTGGTCCTAGGTGGTACAGTAACAAAGAAATGGACTCAAACACGAAAACTGAACATTGATTGTGGACGCCGCCCAGCCCGCCGCCCGCCGCCCGCCGCCGCCCGCCGCCCGCCCGGCTTTCGCCAATCCAATAGCCTGGATTTTTTTTTCAAAAAACCTGGCTAATAAAATTGTGTGTTTGGTTGATATAAGTCATTCACAGTCCTTAAAGCTATACATACCGGTACATTGAATATCTGAGATACAATGCCTTTAAAGGTATATTTTCATGGGTTATGTCGATGATATTACAGTAAACATGCTTTCTTTCAGAAATATAGCAAATATGAGACACGTAATGTGATTTTGTACCTAAGAACATGTGCGATTTTTCATGAAATATGTTTACAGAAACTGATATTTTCTGTAAATGACAGCAAAAGATGACAATATTTTCATAGCAAATGCGGTATTCCGCATTTGCTATGAAAATTTTGTCCACTTTCGACGTCATTTACGGAAAATATCATAAATTTTGTATTATGAGATATTGCACATGTTCTTAAGAACAAAATCACATGACGTGTCTCATATGGTCAAAAGCAGTGACAGAGATTTGTAAGGTAACAAATTGATCGAAAACATGATCAGCTATTGAAAATAACTCTCGTTACTGTAAACAAGTTATCACTGTAATCTAATGAATATTTTAATAAACAACAACAAAGACATAGTCAATTCAAACAAGCTATGTACAGGTAGAATTTCTAAACACAATAAATAATTGTTAACAATAATAAGGCTGTTAATACCCAAGTAATTGTGTAAACATACATTTATTTACAAATATGATCATTTTAGCATTTTGTTTCCTGATTTGCTATTAAAGGGGCAAAAATCCTGAAAAGTCCTACTATCGTCATATATCTTAAACCACTTTACACAGGGCCATGATGAAAACACGTTTTTATTTTTTATAGTATTTTTTCATAAAATCCTGATATGCCCCTTTTAAAAACCATGCGGAGTACACCTTTACAGATATGCTTTTTTTAAAAATATTTTATTATTGTTATTTGTCAATGAAAGTACATGTATATGTTGTGACCACTGATTTGAACCGTCTCGATGAGAAGGTTCAAATGGTGGTCACGGATTATACTTCTAAGCATAAATAAAGAAAATATTTAGGACTTTCCACAAACAAAATGGTATATCCTCAGCATGAAATGGTTTAACACAGGTGCTGTCTCTGAATATATAATTGGTATAACCAGATTCAACGCTCAGATACAAGAAAGCCAAAAATGTACCCGAGAGCCAAACCAGGAAAATCTGGATTCCGCAAAGGATAGTAGTCACTGATAAGATGGCATGGACGTGCAGGCTGATCTGGGGCGACGGTGGTTGCAAGCTCAAGAAGCCCTTTTGAGCCACATCAATCCAGCAGGTTAAAACGGGATCGAACCCGTTTGCCCCGGCCTTACATGACCTTAGCTGTTAATAGGCCGTTAAACACCAATAAACAAAGAAACAGTTCATGCCTTTTTCACTGGTGCTGTACTCCGCATAGGCGTAAAATATTTCACGCCAAATTAGGCGCCAGATTCCTGACGAATTCCCATTCAGCTACATGCAGACGATCCTAAATTGTGACGGTTACTAGTAGTTTGTTTGTTTGTTTATTGGTGTTTAACGGCCTATCAACAGCTAAGGTCATGTAAGGCCGGGCAAACGAGTTCGATCCCGTTTTAACCTGCTGCATTGGGGGGAGTGAGTGAGTGAGTGAATAGGGTTTAACGTCCGCTTTTCTGACATAGAGGTACAAGCCTCAGGGAGTCTACACGCAGACGGGTCAACGGGGTCGTGTCCCGTATCCACCTGTCCGAGGGGGGTAAATCCCAACTTCAGAACTCAATATTTACAATCAAAACATATATTCAGTCCTGAAATTAGAACAACCTGATCTGGTGCCAGGCCCTCGCCACACCAGCATCATTTATCCCATTCCCTAAAAGTAATAGGATTAGCGCTAATCTTACTTTTATATATGGGGCATAGCCTGACTCAACTCTCACATACAAGAAAGTCAAAAATGTACATGAGGGCCAAATCCGGTATAGTGGGTTCCGGAAAGTATGAACCCAATCGTTAAGCCAGTTTAGTCGCCTTTTATGCATTGGGGGGAAAATTCCAAAATCAGAACTGAATATTTACATTGAGAAACAATATATTCAGCCCTGAAATTAGGATAACCTGACCTGGTGCCAGGTCCATACCACACCAAGTCACTTGGCCCCTTCCCCTAAAATAGGATTACGAATATCGTAATACTCACATAAGGGGTATAACCAGATTCAACTGTCGCATACAAAATGCCAAAGACGTATGTGAGGGCCAAACCAGGTCTCCAGTCGGGATTCCGGTAAGGATGAACCCCGATCGTTAAATTACCCATCGCATGTTCCCACCTGCCACCCACGGTTACTAGTAGACAAAAACAATGCGTGTATGACTGGCATATCATTAGGAAACCAATACAATGTTTGATGTGAAACATTTTACACAGGCACACAGTGCCAGGAGTGCAGCACCTGTGTTTTTGTGCCTTCTTGAACATTCCAAAAGTTAGTTTCATGGTATTGTGATATTAAAGGAAAACAAAAGGTGAAAGCCGTCTTTGGTTTGTGAAAAACACAGGTTCATATCTTCAATACAATATGTGCACCACAGTGGTCAGTCAAAGGTTATATAATGATAGCTTGTTCTAATTGTTTCATGTATATATTAACAGTCTGTACTTTAAGTAAGTTTCGGGGTGATTATAATATTAATATAATATTAGCCCATTGAAGGTAGTATGAAATAGTAGTATGAAACTTTTTAGGGGGAAAAAATCCTATTTTATTTATTTCATCTCAAAAGTATATGCTGTTAGCACTCATTTGAACCATCTCGATGAGACGGTTCAAATGAGTGGTAATAACATATACCTTTATGGAGAAATAAACAAAATAATGAGATTTTTTCAACAACATTATGGTATCCCTAGACTGAAATGGGTTAATACACAAACTACATGAATGTAATATCTTGGACATAATAACCCTAAATATTCGGACATTAAATAAGTGCAGTGGAACCTCTCTAAACCGGACACCAAGAAAATATGTGATCTCAATTTGTGAGGTTTCTTGGTAATGCATCTCAGGTAATAATGCATGTTCATGATTGCAAAAATCATAAGTATGTCCCAGAATGGTCATATGCCTGATTTACAGTGGGACATCTCTAAACCGGACACCCTCGGAACCTCCCATGGTGTTGGGTTTAGAGAGGTTCCACTGTATGAATATCTGGTTTCCCACAACAAAGAGTGTCCAGATATTTAGGGTTAGTATGCTTGTACTGGTTTATCACAACAAAGAGTGTCCAGATATTTAGGGTTAGTATGCTTGTACTGGTTTATCACAACAAAGTGTGTCCAGATATTTAGGGTTAGTATGCTTGTACTGGTTTATCACAACAAAGAGTGTCCAGATATTTAGGGTTAGTATGCTTGTACTGGTTTATCACAACAAAGAGTGTCCAGATATTTAGGGTTAGTATGGTTGTACTGGTTTCCCACAACAAAGAGTGTCCAGATATTTAGGGTTAGTATGGTTGTACTGGTTTATCACAACAAAGTGTGTCCAGATATTTAGGGTTAGTATGCTTGTACTGGTTTATCACAACAAAGAGTGTCCAAATATTTAGGGTTAGTATGGTTGTACTGGTTTATCACAATAACAATGTATTTGAATAAAATTTACTTTGGAAAGCACCTATTTATAGGGGTTTTCCAAAACAAATAGTGTCCAAATATTTGGGGTCAATATGGTACAATGCATATGTATAAGTCAATATGGGCACATAGATCTGAAAAAAGTACTTTTGACATTTGCAAATGGCGTAGCCCCAGACCAGCCGACCTGTGCCTAAGTTGTTTGTCAATCAGACACAGACGTAGACTAGCAGCAAATGGCATAAATGTTTTGACGGATTGATTGGGGTTTTATGTATGTTCAACAGCGAGGTCATTTAGAAATTTACCTGTATGGGGGTGCACCATACAACCAGAACTGAAGTTACAAACTAGATGGCCGCGGCCTGCACGTCGCGCCTTGTGGCGAGGCATGGACACTAAAAAAAAAAGATATAGTATAACGAAAAACTTAACCAAAAATTTCAAAGTAATTTGACCTTGACATTGGGCACAGGGGCCGCACGGGAGTGGGGTAGAATGAAAATACAGATGATGATAAACACCCATGTGAAGTTTCAAGGTAATGGGCAAAGCAGTTGCAGAGATATAGTATAACGAAAAACTTTAACCAAAAAACTTAACCAAAAAACTTAACCAAAAACTTTAACCAAAAAACTTAACCAAAAACCATTAACCAAAAAACTTAACCAAAAACTTCAACGTAATTTGACCTTGACATTGGGCACAGGGGCCGCACAGGAGTGGGGTAGAATGAAAATACAGATGATGATAAACACCCATGTGAAGTTTCAAGGTAATGGGCAAAGCAGTTGCAGAGATATAGTATAACAAAAAAACTTTAACCAAAAAACTTAACCAAAAAACTTAACCAAAAACTTTAACCAAAAAACTTTACCAAAAACTTCAAAGTAATTTGACCTTGACATTGGGCACAGGGGCCGCACGGGAGGTGGGTAGAATGAAAATATAGATGATGATAAACACCCATGTGAAGTTTCAAGGTAATGGGCAAAGCAGTTGCAGAGATATAGTATAACAAACAAGAGGGCCATGATGGCCCTAATTCGCTCACCTGACTCCATGAACACCAGAGGAGAATGTGACATTGAGTTCATGTGTTTTAAAAAAATTGTGCTATTTTTAGATGGCGGTCATCTTGGATTAAGCGATGACTCTCATTTTACAAATCTGAAAATGCTTCACCCAGCATCGGCCATGTGGTTCCTGAGAAAAAGACGTTCAAAATCTTGAATAAATGGACCTTTTGGTGGCCATCATGGATGACATAATCATCTGATTCCGACAAATATTGCACCAGAGTGATCGCCTCATTGATACCTTCAATTTGATATATGACATGACCATATTCAGTCAAAAATAAATTTGACCCCAATTTGACCCCACGGGCCACGCCCATTTTTGACCCTGGGGTCACCATTTTAACAACTTTGAAAGAGCAATGTACATCGATCATTCCTACCAAGTTTCGTCGAAATCCAGCAAGCGGTTCATGAGAAGAAGATTTTTTAAGAATTTATGCTATTTTTAAACGGTGGCCATCTTGGATTAGCGATGACCTCCATTTTAACAAATCTGAAAAGGCTTCACCCATGGACCATAACTTTTAAGTTTGGCTACCATGGGCCAAGTGGTTCATGTGAAGAAGAATTTTGAAATCTCTAATAAAAGAAAGACCTTTTGACCTTTCGGCGGCCATCTTGGATGACATAACAATCCGATTTCGACAAAAAATGCACCAGAGTGATCGCCTCATTGATACCTTCAATTTGATATATGAAATGACCATATTCAGTCAAAAATAAAATTTGACCCCAATTTGACCCCACGGGCCACGCCCATTTTTGACCCCAGGGTCACCATTTTAACAACTTTGAAAGAGCAATGTGCATTGATCATTCCTACCAAGTTTTGTCGAAATCCGGTTGGCGGTTCTTGAGAAGAAGATTTTTTAAGAATTTGTGCTATTTTTAGATGGTGGCCATCTTGGATTACGTAATGACGTCATTTTAACAATTTTGTAATCCCCCTACCTAAGGACCATGACCATGAAGTTTGGTGACTATAGACCCAATGGTTACCGAGGAGAAGACGTTTGAAAATGTTCACGGACGACGACGGACGACGACGGACGACGGACACATTGCGGTAACAATAGCTCACATGAGCTTCGCTCAGGTGAGCTAAAAACTTTAACCAAAAAACTTAACCAAAAACTTTAACAAAAACTTAACCAAAAACTTTAACCAAAGAACTTAACCAAAAACTTCAAAGTAATTTGACCTTGACATTGGGCACAGGGGCCGCACGGGAGGGGGTTAGAATGAAAATATAGATGATGATAAACACCCATATGAAGTTTCAAGGTAATGGGCAAAGCAGTTGCAGAGATATAGTATAACAAAAAACTTTAACCAAAAAACTTAACCAAAAACTTTAACCACAAAACTTAACCAAAAACTTCAAAGTAATTTGACCTTGAGATTGGGCACAGGGGCCGCACGGGAGGGGGTTAGAATGAAAATATAGATGATGATAAACACCCATATGAAGTTTCAAGGTAATGGGCAAAGCAGTTGCAGAGATATAGTATAACAAAAACCTTTAACCAAAAAACTTAACCAAAAACTTTAACCAAAAAACTTAACCAAAAACTTCAAAGTAATTTGACCTTGACATTGGGCACAGGGGCCGCACGGGAGAGGGGTAGAATGAAAATATAGATGATGATAAACACCCATGTGAAGTTTCAAGGTAATGGGCAAAGCAGTTGCAGAGATATAGTATAACAAAAAACTTTAACCAAAAACTTTAACCAAAAAACTTAACCAAAAAACTTTACTAAAAACTTTAACCAAAGAACTTAACCAAAAACGTTAACCAAAAAACTTAACCAAACAACTTAACCAAAAACGGTTAAAGTTTTTAAAGTACGTACGTACGCCAAAGTGCCGACTATATCGCGCTTTCCGCAAGCGGGCGCGACAAAAATACTTTCCGAACTGAGACTGTCCTGATCAGGTATCTGTCCTTACTACATCGGAGCACTGGGCCGCCCGTATAAATACATCCCAGAAAGTTTCACCACAAGGTATGAATCTTTAACCCAGTACATTTGCAATACACCTTTAAGTGTCTGAAATTGTTAAAATATTTTATTTTTGTTATTTCTCAATGAAAGTGTACGTTGCGACTCATTTGAACCGTCTCGATGAGTGGTCGCGACACAAACATCTAAGCAGATACGTGGTGGGGGAATAACCAGACCAGGTGCCAGGTCCTCGCCTCATCAGAATCACTTACTTGGCACCACTACCTAGAAGTAATAGATTAGTACTAATCCTACTTTTAAAATGGGACTAACTCAGAGTCCACTCTCATGTACAGCAAAGCTAAAAAAATACCCGAGGGCCAAACCAGGGATATCGGGATTGCAGTAATGATGAACCCCATCATTAAATTACACTTTTCAATCATGCTGCCAACCTGCCGACCACAAGAGGACAGAGGGTCACAATTATTGCAATGTTGAAAGGTAGCTTTTCTCATTGTGGTGCCTACATCCAATAACAGACGAGTTACAAAAATTACACACAGGTATGGGATCATGTGGTTTCTCAACGTTTCCGAGCCTGACTTTCCAACATGAAGTAATCTGTGACATCATTTTTACAATAGGTTTTCTTTAATATCTTCCTAATGAACAGAAGGACGGACTTTGATCATATATAGTGCACCAAAGATGATGACATATGTGTTTCATGGGTGCACAAAAACACTACACTACATTGTTTTATGAAGCATCGAGCACCATTTATTTTGTACATTCACATGCTCTAGATTGTTATTTACGATTCTTCGCCAAAACGACATAATTATGAGTTATAGCAAACTATACAATAAAGGACCACCCATTCAGCATTTACTGCGCTATGTTCCATAACAATCTGTCGTTCAGTTAGAAAGATATTAGAGGAAATCTACTGTAAACACATGTAAATAATATCACGTCACACCGTTTAGAAACCATGTGATCCCACACCCTGTAAAACAATCGCCCACAGATTAATATTCCATTATTTACCCGACATACATCCAATAACATGCAAGTGAAAATATGCAGAAATATCAATACTATCTATCACCCAATATGTAAAACATACACACTCTAACTGTATACTAAAATTAAAATACTTGGCTAACATTTAATAACAGATACCATATACTATATACTTTAATAGTTATATATTAACATTCCAGTAATAAATAGATTGTTCCAGACAGCACATGTGAAAACATAACTTACATCAACAGAAAGCTTTGCCCAATTTTCATCCGCAGTTGAGCAACACGGGATGGTCAAAAGGACACAATGTCTCAATTTGTTTAGAAACCAGTTTTAAAGCATTTCTGTTCTTCATTTTCAAATTGTTGTGTGTTTTGTACTCTCAGGTTTGAAAATCATTACATATTCAGCTAAAATATCAGATAAAATACCGTAATAATCCTAAATATTCGGACACAATTTTTTCTAGGTATATATAAATATGAAACAAGAAACGAGGCAAAGCCACGAAGGCCAGGTTTTTTCCAAGCATAGACACTTGGATAACATAATTATACCCACTTTTTGTAGACTAGATGGCCGTGGCCTGCATGTCGCGCCTTGGGGCGAGGCATGGACACTAAAAAAATAGATATAGTAGATGGAAAAAATTTAACCAAAAAACTTTAACCGGACACACGGACGAACGGACGGACGTATGCCAAAATGCTGATGATATCGCGCTTTCCGCAAGCAGGTGTGACAATGATGATAAACACCCATGTGAAGTATCAAGGTATTGGGTGAAGCAGTTGCAGAGATATAGTACACGAAAAAACTTTTAACAAAAAAAATCAAAGTAATTTGAACTTGACATAGGGCACAGGATCGTGCTTTCCACAAGCAGGTGCGACAATGATGATAAACACCCATGTGAAGTATCAAGGTATTGGGTGAAGCAGTTGCAGAGATATAGTACACGAAAAAACTTTAACTAAAAAATTCAAAGTAATTTTACCTTGACATTGGGCACAGGATCGCGCTTTCCGCAAGCAGGTGCAACAATGATGATAAACACCCATGTGAAGTATCAAGGTATTGGGTGAAGCAGTTGCAGAGATATAGTACACAAAAAAACTTTAACAAAAAAATTCAAAGTAATTTGACCTTGACATTGGGCACAGGATCGCGCTTTCCGCAAGCAGGTGCGACAATGATGATAAGCACCCATGTGAAGTATCAAGGTATTGGGTGAAGCAGTTGCAGAGATATAGTACACGAAAAAACTTTAACAAAAAAATTCAAAGTAATTTGACCTTGACATTGGGCACAGGATCGCGCTTTCCGCAAGCAGGTGCGACAATGATGATAAACACCCATGTGAAGTATCAAGGTATTGGGTGAAGCAGTTGCTGAGATATAGTACGCGAAAAAACTTTAACAAAAAAATTCAAAGTAATTTGACCTTGACATTGGGCACAGGATCACGCTTTCCGCAAGCAGGTGCAACAATGGTGATAAACACCCATGTTAAGTATCAAGGTATTGGGTGAAGTAGTTGCAGAGATATAGTACACGAAAAAACTTTAACAAAAAAATTCAAAGTAATTTGACCTTGACATTGGGCACAGGATCGCGCTTTCCGCAAGCAGGTGCGACAATGATGATAAGCACCCATGTGAAGTATCAAGGTATTGGGTGAAGCAGTTGCAGAGATATAGTACACGAAAAAACTTTAACAAAAAAAATTCAAAGTAATTTGACCTTGACATTGGGCACAGGATCGCGCTTTCCGCAAGCAGGTGCGACAATGATGATAAACACCCATGTGATGTATCAAGGTATTGGGTGAAGCAGTTGCAGAGATATAGTACACGAAAAAAACTTTAACAAAAATATTCAAAGTAATTTGACCTTGACATTGGGCACAGGATCGCGCTTTCCGCAAGCAGGTGCGACAATGATGATAAACACCCATGTGAAGTATCAAGGTATTGGGTGAAGCAGTTGCAGAGATATAGTACACGAAAAAAACTTTAACAAAAAAATTCAAAGTAATTTGACCTTGACATTGGGCACAGGGGCCGCACGGTTGGGGGTTAGAATGAAAATATGGATGATGATAAACACCCATGTGAAGTTTCAAGGTAATGGGCGAAGCAGTTGCAGATGATAGTATAACGAAAAAGTTTTAACCAAAAAACTCTAACCAGACGTACGTTAAAAAGTTAACGTTGAAAATGGCTAAGTCAATTACGTAGAAATAATAGGTGAAGGTAAAAAAATGGTCACATGTTGGATAGTTGTATGTGGTAGGCACCCCTTGGTTATGAAGCTGTGAAAGTTTGGTGGTCCTAGGTGGTACAGTACCAAAGAAATGGACTTAAACACGAAAATCTTAACATTGTAAACGCGAAAACTTACCATTGAAAATGGCTAAGTCGACTGCGCGGAAAAAATGGGTGAAGTTAAAAAAAAAAAGTAACATGTTGGATAGTGATATGTGGTGGGTACCCCTTGATTATGAAGCTGTGAAAATTTGGTGGTCCTAAGGTGGTACAGTACGAAAGAAATGGACTTAAACACGAAAACGTTAACATTGTAAAACGCGAAAACTTAACAATGAAAATGGCTAAGTCGACTACGCGGAAAAAATGGGTGAAGTTAAAAAAAAAGTAACATGTTTGATAGTGATATGTGGTGGGCACCCCTTGATTATGAAGCTGTGAAAGTTTGGTGGTCCTAGGTGGTACAGTAACAAAGAAATGGACTCAAACACGAAAACTTAACATTGATTGTGGACGCCGCCCGCCGCCCGCCCGCCGCCGCCCGCCCGCCGCCCGCCCGCCCGGCTTTCGCCAATCCAATAGCCTGGATTTTTTTTCAAAAAACCTGGCTAAAAAGTGTGTCCTAATGTTTAGGGTTGGTATGGCTGTACTGGTCTATCGCAATAACAAAATATTTGGATACAATTTGTTTTGGGAAACAAGTGAGTGAGTGAATAGGGTTTAACGTCCGCTTTTCTGACATAGAGGTACAAGCCTCAGGGAGTCTACACGCAGACGGGTCAACGGGGTCGTGTCCCGTATCCACCTGTCCGAGGGGCGTAAATCCCAACTTCAGAACTCAATATTTACAATCAAAATATATATTCAGTCCTGAAATTAGAACAACCTGATCTGGTGCCAGGCCCTCACCACACCAGCATCATTTATCCCATCCCCTAAAAGTAATAGGATTAGCGCTAATCTTACTTTTATATATGGGGCATAGCCTAACTCAACTCTCACATACAAGAAAGCCAAAGATGTACATGAGGGCCAAATCCGGTAAAGTGGGTTCCGGAAAGTATGAAATTAATCGTTAAGCCAGTTTAGTCGCCTTTTATGACAAGCAATGGCTACTGCAGCACTATTCTCAGGATCAGTTGATCCCGCCCCGGTGCCTGCACGCGGCGTTTTGGGAAACAAATGGTGTGCAAATATTTATGGCCATTATGCTAGATTAATAAGCACCAGTGGAAGACTCGGACCTAGGACCCAATACCTGGTTCATTACCCCACCCACCATTTCAATGAGCCAAGTATTGGGTCCTAGGTCTGAGTCTTCCACCTGTGTTAATAAGTGCAAAAACTGCAGCTCTGGGAGACCCTGCAATCATAAGAGTGATCGATATAGGAGGTTTTGCATGACGGCCAACGGTATGTTTCTACACTGATGAAACTGGGTTGATGTACAAGTTCAGCTGCATCAACGCTGGTTACAATAAGCATTCCACAATGCCCAGTTTTTTTTAAATATTTTTATAAAAGCGGTCCCCGTGCACTGGCTGAATAAAATACCCACAATATTTACATCATCATCAACTCGCGTGGAGCCAGGTACTGATCCATTTGTATTTAAAATATTTACTTTTTTTCCATTTTTAACAAAAGTATATATCTTTACAAACCAATAAAAGTAGATGTTGTTACCACCTATTTGAATTGTCTCGATTTGACGGTTCAAATGAGTGGGAAGAATATATTTAACTAAACATACTGTTTGTTTGTTTGTTGGGGTTTAATGGCCTATCAACAGCTAAGGTCATTTAAGGCCGGGTCAATGGGTTTAGTACTAAATCCCATATATTACCTGTACAAGTACATGTACATGTACATGTTCAAGTACATGTGCAAATGGGGGGAAAATCCCAAAATCAGAACTGAATATTTACAATAACAAAACTATATATTCAGCCCTGAAATCAGAATAATCCTGATCTGATGCCAGGTCCTCGCCACACCAGAATCACTTGGCCCCTCCCAAAAGCAGTAGCATCAGTAATAATCTTACTACTTTTATAATGGGCAATAACCCAATTCAACTCCCAGGTAACTAAAGAGCCAAAGATAAAAACGTACCTGAGGGTCAAACCAGGTAAATCGTGATTCCTATAAGGAGGAACCCATACCGTTAAGTTACTCCATCATGTTCGCCCGACCAACCACCCACTCATTTGACCATGACCTTGAGCGCAAGGGCCACATGTGTGGGCTACAGAATAAAAATATGGATGATGACAAATAAGTATCGGAAGTTTCAAGCCAGTCCGACTTTCGGTTACAGAGACAGTACATGGAATTACCCGAAAATTTTTAATGAAAATTTTGAACAGACCGATGGACATGGTGGCGACTGTATGTACCCCATTTTTTTTTCAGAAATCTTTTTGGGGGGGGTTACATAAAAAATTGCAATAGTTTACAAATGGATCAGAAGCTGGAATAAAATGAGTCAAAGTAACAATTACAAAGTAAATAACACAACAAAAATATACGATTTATATGCCCGTATCTCGAGTAACATAACTGTCATAACATCTAACAAGAAACGAGGCAAAGCCACGAAGGCCAGGTTTTTTCCAAGCATGGACACTTGGATAACATAATTATACCCACTTTTTGTAGACTAGATGGCCGTGGCCTGCATGTCGCGCCTTGGGGCGAGGCATGGACACTATAAAAAAATAGATATAGTAGATGGAAAAACTTTAACGAAAAAACTTTAACAAGACACACAGACATACGGACGGACGATATCGCGCTTTCCACAAGCGGGTGCGACAATGATGATAAACACCCATGTGAAGTATCAAGGTAATGGGTGAAGCAGTTGCAGAGAAATAGTACACGAAAAAACTTTAAGAAATAAATTCAAAGTAATTTGACCTTGACATTGCGCACAGGGGCCGCACGGTTGGGGGTTAGAATGAAAATATGGACGATGATAAACACCCATGTGAAGTTTCAAGGTAATGGGCGAAGCAGTTGCAGAGATATAGTATAACGAAACAGTTTTAACCAAAAAATTTAACCAGACGTACGTTAAAAAGTTAACGCTGAAAATGGCTAAGTCAATTACGTAGAAATAATAGGTGAAGGTAAAAAAATGGTCACATGTTGGATAGTTGTATGTGGTAGGCACCCCTTGGTTATGAAGCTGTGAAAGTTTGGTGGTCCTAGGTGGTACAGTACCAAAGAAATGGACTTAAACACGAAAACTTAACATTGTAAACGCGAAAACTTAACATTGAAAATGGCTAAGTCGACTGCGCGGAAAAAATGGGTGAAGTTAAAAAAAAAGTAACATGTTGGATAGTGATATGTGGTGGGCACCCCTTGATTATGAAGCTGTGAAAGTTTGGTGGTCCTAGGTGGTACAGTACCAAAGAAATGGACTTAAACACGAAAACTTAACATTGAAAACGCGAAAAGTTAACATTGAAAATGGCTAAGTCGACTTCGCGGAAAAAATGGGTCAAGTTAAAAAATAAGTAACATGTTGGATAGTGATATGTGGTGGGCACCCCTTGATTATGAAGCTGTGAAAGTTTGGTGGTCCTAGGTGGTACAGTAACAAAGAAATGGACTCAAACACGAAAACTTAACATTGATTGTGGACGCCGCCCACCGCCCCCGCCCGCCCGCCCCGCCGCCCGCCCGCCCGCCCGCGCCCGCCCGGCTTTCGCCAATCCAATAGCCTGGATTTTTTTTCAAAAAACCTGGCTAAAAATGTAAGTGTTAAAGACAACTAAAGTATAGTATAATATAAAATGACCCTGTCAGTGAGACAGTACAGTGGCGGATTCAGGGGGGTGGCCCGGGCCCCCCTTTCAGGATTCCAGATTTTCTTTTGCAATTGAGATTTTTTGCAATCTGTAAAAAAAATAACAAGCACTATCAAATAAGGGTGATATTATCAGATCAAGGTCTTGTTGCTAAAAGTAACTCTGGCAATCTACTCCCGTACACGAGTAGATTGCAAGAGTTATCATTCGCAACTAATCAAGGTTCAGATATTATATAGAGAGCCCATTCACAATGTGCCTGATCACATGAGCATTATGTACTGAAAATAAGTCGTTTGAATTTCGACTCGGGGGGGCCCCCCCTTCGGCGAAATCCTGGATCCGCCACTGAAGTATGCTTTAATTGCATGGGCGGTTCGGCAAAAAATTAAAGCAAAAGATGCTGAAATTTTCAACAACATTTCCCAAGAAATGTAATTGATGTTTTCAGCACATTTTACTTTGAATATTCTTCCAATCTTCATATACAATAACTTGAAAATAACTTTTGGAAAGTACATTTGGCATTCACCCTTTCAACACCACAGGCCTGAATAGTGATATTGGCAAACAGTGTAGATCCAGATGAGCCGGCTTGTGACGAGCCGTCTCATCAGGATCTGCACTTTTTGCAAGCAGTTTTCATATTTTTGAGAGCAAAGACACCACCTTTTCATAACAGTCTGAAAATCATTTTGTGACGATCGGATTGGTTGCAAAATACATTCCATTTACTAAGTGTTGAAAGGGTTAATTAAGGTATATTATCACACTGTCATGCTCATACAGTCCTTCAATCCATTACATTCAGAGGTTAACTCATGTTTACTGATGGAAAATTCTATATTGTTCTTATCTCTTACAGGAGTATATGTTGTGACCACCGTTTGAACCATCACGACAAGAAGGTTCAAATGGTGGTCACATATATACCTTTGTTCATATCAGAAAATATTTAAAAATGTCAATACACCTAAAAGTTTATTGGGGTATGTTCAGCCAATTTCATATGAATATTGAACTGATTTTAATGTGCCAAATTAGGCAGAATGAAGTTAACAGATACATGTATAATATGTGAATATTCATATTCTCAGTGTAGTGATAAAGTAAGCAGCAACAAATTTCACAAAACATAATTGGTGTTATAAATTGGTGTTCGTTTGTTTGTTGGAGTTTAATGGCCTATCAACAGCTACGGTGATTTAACGCCGTGTCAATGGGTTTAGTACTAAATCCCATATATTACCTGTACAAATGGGGGGGAAATCCCAAAATCAGAACTGAATATTTACAATAAAAAATCTATATATTCAGCCCTATAATCAGAATAATCCTGATCTTATGCCAGGTCCTCGCCACACCAGAATCACTTTGCCCCCTCCCAAAAGCAGTAGGATCAGTAATAATCTTACTACTTTTATAATGGGCTATTAATTCAACTCCCAGGTAACAAAAGAGCCAAAGATAAAAACATACACGAGGGCCAAACCAGGCAAATCGGGATTCCTATAAATATATTGTAGGTTTTTCTTGTTTGAATCATTTCAAAGTAAACAAATCAATACCTCACATAGAAACAAGAGATTTTTTTACAAAACAACGTAATAAATAAATATCAAAACAATATTTTCTAAATCAACATTAAATGGTTAACACAGATATAAACGTGTGCGTACACACGATTGCAAGATATCCCACAATGCAATATGGGCCACCATCATTCATTGTTCACTATTATCAGGTAATATGCTTTGCAATATATGGAAGCGTCCTGGGCCAATGTTAAAATATTTAACTAACTAATTAGGAGATACTAACTCCTAATTAGTAGATATTAACTCGTAATTAGGAGATACTAAGTCCTAATTAGGAGATAGTAACTCCTAATTAGGAGATAAATATATTTTAGCATTGGCACCAGGATGCTTCCATAGCAATAATAATAGCCTAATACCATGCTACTGTACATTTATGTTATATAAAGTTTATCTGGTGAGGCTAGAAAACTTATAGTAATTCCGAGGCTTGTCGAGGAATTCATGTTACCGAGCAGAGATGATAAACTTAATGGAATACTAGGCCGTGAGTTTTTATATTAAGTTTATCAGGCAAAGCTAGGAAACATGGAAGAATTCCGAGAATTATCGAGAAATTTCTCCAATTTCCGAGAGTGATGAAGCTGATACAAGATCAGGGGTCATACAGTTATCCGGACAATCAGTTTATCGGACAAACGAAAATACCTGTTAATTAAGCGCATTCTTTTGATCCGATTTTGCAGCAAGTACATCTAAGTCACGCAGGACTGCTTGCTGTTTCCATGTCAGTGTGAAGAATATATCGCCAAGGTAAACATGTTAGTAAAATTTGCTGAAAACATTCCCCAACTCTGTCCACAAGTTGTTTACAATGTCAAAAGTCGCGCGGGGGCTCAATCGAGTGCGCCTATTACGTCATTGGAGAGTTATTGTATAAATACAATAAATTCTATAAATACGATGTTTTCCAACAAGCGAAGGCTGATTCTTTTTTCTGCAGAACTACACAATTCTATTTACACTGCTTTACAGGCGATAAACTTATGATTTCATGGTGAGAATAGAAGTTATAAGATGAGTATACGTTTGTCCGGATAACTGATTGTCAATATTTATTTTGGGGCAGTCTTGTGAATGATGGTCTGACCCAATTTTAAGTGAGAAAGATGGCACATTTTGCTAAATAGTTTCAATGCGTTGAGAAAGCAATAACCGAGGATTTTTATATGAAAATGTTATGCTCGTAGCTGCTATTTTAAGAAAAATATTGTAAAAAACTGCCATTTTTGTCCGATAATCTGGAGGATCCCTGTAGTGTCTTTTGTAAATACATAGGGATTGAGAGACTTGCTCAGAAAATCCTACCATGTCCATACCAAGTCTGATAAAGATTGATCAATGTCAAAAGTCACTAGTGTTTTATTCAGTTTTTCACTCTGAAATTTACAAGTATTTTTGTTGCAAGGGACGCAGACTAACGTAATTACACTGACATGAAAAATCAGCAACAATAGTTTTGAATTCAGATTGCTCTAGTCAATGCAGGATATGGCAATGTGTTACTGATGAGACTGTATTCAGTTACTGCGTTTAGTTTGTTACCCACAAGATGATGAATACCCCTATATGGGCAAACAAATCTAGATGTTTTTGCAACATTTTTTATTTCTTCACCAAAATATATATGAGACGGTTCCAATGAGTGGTAACAACATATATTTCTGTGCATAAATCAGAGAATTAATATAATTTTTCGTAGCCTCGGCATGAAATTGGTTAACTGATACAAATAATTATTTGACTACATGATGCACAGGCTTCAGCAACAAAGCTAGTGTTGATCTTCAATTGGTGAAAATTACAAGAAATCATACATCTTTCTCAGATAGTGGCCGATACATTAGAAATGTCAAAATATAAATAGATCACAAGCGTAACCATGACAACGAATTGTCACTAAAGCTGAGAGGTATACGTAACAAAAACATGGCCTTTTCTTTAACCCATTTCATGCAGGATACCCATTCACAGGTATCTAAATTTACAAACATTTATTTTTCTATTTTCTTTATTTCTCAATTCCACTCATTTGAACCGCGAGACGGTTCAACTGAGTGGTAACAACATATACTTTTGATGAGATAATAAATAAAGAAAATTTCCTACTAGGAAAACTTTGGCATGAAATAGGTTAAATAAATATATGCATAAAATTGTAATGCAGAAAGGGATATTATATCAGAGTCTGGCCTGAATGTGACATTCTGTGAAAAAATTAAACACACCAAAATCAAATGTATTAAAACTGTGATTTTGTGATTAATGAAAATATCAAACAGGCTTACTTGTCATGGAGTGTTACTACACTTCAACATACACATGCTTTGGGTTTTGCAACAGTCATACTTACTATAGAAAATATATTCAGAATTTGTAACTACATGTATTAGTTTATTAAAAGTAATAAAATACATATAACACCATATAAATTTGAGTGTAAATAAGACAAACATTTAGATTTGTCCATATTAATGCAGTCAACACCACATGCCTGTATAGTGGTATTGGCAAAAAGTGTAGATCCAGGGAGCCGGCTCATGGAGAGCCGTCTCATCAGGATCTGCACTTTTTGCAAGTAATTTTCATATGTTTGAGAACAAAAACACCCCCTTTTCATAAATGGACTAGTCTGAACATCATTTTGTGATGATTGGATTGGTTGCAAAATTGATGTATCAAAATCCATTTCAGTTACTTAGCGGTGAAAGGGTTAAGTGAATTTGTGTACCATATTACTGGCTGAGAGTTGCGACATTTTAGCATTTACTATCATTGTCGACTAAAATATATCTCATATATCCATATTTGGCTCCAAGTGCCAGACCATATGAGCCATGAACTCGAGTCGATTTCCCAGTTTTTTATAACATTTACGACAAGTGAAAGGGTCAAGCTCATCCGCGGAGTGGAGCGTATTGTGTAACAACCACATTGCGTTATCCTCAAACCACATAAGGCAATGTTCGCAGTGAAGCATCATCCGCGAAGGCATTTTCGGGGCAGGTAAGGCATGTTTCACGTTGCTAGGTATACGAGATGTCGACGGGGAGACCAACGCAGTCGCTGTGCCTCCCGAACTTTGAGATGATTTCACTTTATTGTTGAAGTGGTTTTGTAGTTGTTCCGATGTCAGACTTTGGTGGTGAGGAGCTGTTGCCAAGTAATTCAGATTTGATCTTTGGTTTGCTGGTGAAGTATTTGGACTTTTTTGAGTATTATCGGGGTTCTGATTTGGATTTTGTAAAATCTGATTTTGATTCAACAGGATTGATGATTGAGCAGATTTCGGAAGGTATTTTTGTTCAACTTTCGCTCTGATCAATTCATTGAGTTTTGGATTTATTAACGAGATCATACGTTTTGAAGCTTGATCCATTCCTACAAGAATTGTAGGTTGTTGAGTCTTAGCTTCGCCTTTTTCATGTTGATCATTATATGCCTGGGTTTTACACTTAGGACCCATTTTATGAGGTTTCTTAACTACATACTCAGATGTTTCTTCTGTGATGTCTTTGCTCTTGTTTTCCAGGGTTTCTGGTTCTGTATCAATTATTAGTTTACCTGTGGCATCATCTGTCTCCATGTCAATATAATCATCTTTATCAGTCTCTGTAGTTTGTATAGATTCATCAGTTTCATCCATAGAATCAATATCGGAGTCCCTCTCCGTAATTGGGGCATTTTTCACAGTTGATGGGATGATGAACATCGACGTGCCATCTTCGCTGGCAAGTGTAGCCGACTTCTCAATACTGTCCTCCTTGTCTTTCTTCTCGTCCTGTTCATCATCCTGAAGTTCAGTTTCCTGACCTGCAGCTTGGTGGTCAGACATTTCCTCTTCAGCCACCTTCAGTGTGAAACATGCTGCAATCTTTGCCTGTTCTTTTAGCTGTCGTTTGTGTTCTTCCTCAATTTGTTTTTCAAAGTGCTGTTTTGCTTGAAGTTCCAATCTTTGCATCTCTTTGTTATACTGGGTTTGAAATTCCAACGACTTTGCCACCTCTTGGGCGGCCAATGTTGCCATGCTCTCTGTGATCAACTGGTCACTCACCTGGGTGAGATTGTCCTCGTTCGCTGGGATGTTGATGAGGTTCAGTTGAGCAAGGCCAGGGTTCTTCATGATCTGTTCACTTGTGAAGCCATTTGTAGGTTTTGGTTTGATCATGATATTATCGATGTTTCCCGCAGCGGAAGTTGCTACCTGAGATTCAAATTTAAATGGACTAGTCGTAAACTTCGCTAATCCCTCGTATGTACTATTTTCAATTTTAATTTTCCCCTCTATGTTCATTTTGCTTAAAACTGAATCGTGTGTCAGCTTATGTGCCTGCATTTGCTCCAGTGATTCAAACGCCTCCCCACACTGATGGCAGGTGAACACAGAGCCAATCATGTGGTTCTGTTGGAGATGTAGATGCAGCGATGATCGCCGCATGAACTTCTGTCCACATATCCGACACGTGTTCATCTCCTTCTGTGGTAGGTGTACCTTCATATGCTGCTTCACGTGGTCACTGCGGGTGAACCGGCGGGCACACACATCACAGGAGTACGGCCGCTCCCCACTGTGTACGCGGACATGGCGCTGTAGCTTGGACGGTGTGCGATACTCCTTCCCACACACGGAGCAGCAATGCGGGGCCTTGCCTTTCAAATGGTTTTCTATGTGTGCTCTCATGTCCATTGGTGAATCAAACTGTTTAGCACAGTGCCGGCACATATATCGTGGCGGCGTTGATTTCTTTGGATCACTGCCATCTGTGGTTGATGTTGAAGCTTTTTGTGGCGTGAGGTCCAGTGGCAGGAAATTCTTCTGCAGGTCATCAGGGTCGATTGGACGGGTATCACGGAGGACAATCGGTTCCTGTGGAGCGAAATTAGCGTTGTTATCGAGCTTTGGAGGCGTAATTAACCCGACAGGTTGCAACTTCAGGTCTATTGGTTCACTCTGTGTGATTGGCTCGCGTGAGATCTTCATATGCAGGTTGTTATCTGCGAGCTGTGCTTGTAGAACGGAGCTGATGGTGGGGTGTTGCAGGTTTGCGCCAGAAGTCGGAGTGTCTGAGGTGACGGCAGCGGCAATCACTCGATTGGCCACCTGTTGCAGACTGGGTCCCCGGTCACTGAGAGCCAACACGCTGAATGGTTCAACACGAACTTCCATCGTGGCGTGAGCGGATCTGTTGGTTGTAGATATCTGTGGTCGGCCAATCAGTGTGTCCAGCACTTCATCTGGAAATGGCAGGAAAACAAACGGGTGACTGACTGGGAAATAGAACCGTACATCAAAGCTCCAGATAAGGTGCATATTTACGTATTTTACGCACTTATCTTAGCAGAATATGCATTGATTATCAAAAGTGGGAGTACAAAATACTCACAGCAATGTGAAAATACACATTGATTTTCAAATCGAGTAGTGGAAATACTGTATTAAAGTTTAAAATTTACTTAGTTGAGCTGCAAAAAGCAAACAGTGTTCTCCCCAGAAACTTTTTGAAATCTACATCGCATTTCCGGCGTTCTGGCACATTTTGGAGCAAAAATAAACAATAAATTCACAACGCGAATGTAGAAACGTGCCTTGTAACTTGTAAAAAATCTTTACTCTGCGATTTTATGGGGGGGTTATCCTGATCCTCCTGTACACTCACACAATCGGATCAGGATATATGCCCTTTGTTGATGAAATGTACAGTGGCCGGCCGGGTGCCATTTGACCATGGCCGCAATAAATTGGTGTGGGCATGAAAACAAATGAGCTGTAGATTTGTATCATTGTTCTGAACACACATGTACGAATGAGTAACCTGACGAAAATCTGCACTTGTTTTTCTATAAAGAATAGCTTTATATAATACTGAAAAAATTATTATTCAGCTTAAATTCAGAATTTCTTATGCTAGTTTTTGTGCAATTGACATGATTGATGATTACAAGTTTAATTTCATTTATGTTATTTTGTTATTAAATCACTAGTTTAGAATGGAAGCTTATCTCTACATGTTTGTGAATATTTCACAACAAATAATAATTATGTTTCGCAATTTAGGTTTGCAGGTTAATTTAGAATGGAAATGGTATATACACACTGCTTGTCATTGCCTGTAATACTATGTTGTAAGCCATGCATACAGCACAAACTTCTTTCATTGGAAGAAACAAAATAAATTTGCTTCCTGTCGGTCACTGGCAATCCATAAAGCAGAGTATCACATATTGAGACATCAGCTGGGCCTTTGTGAATTAAACAGTCATCATCCAACAGTGTGCATTTAAATATACTCAAATATATTTGATAGCATTGAAAAAATGGTAAACTATCTAATAATAATCTTTAAAGTTTTATTTTTAATAAAACAAACCCTACTTCTTAGAGGGAGAGTTTTATTTATGCAATGACAAATAATGTTCTCTACCATGGCAGCCCAATGTGACAGTCAGATTGTCAGATGTAAACAAACCGCTGTCATCGAACTGTTGGTTTCACCAAAACACGTGCGCGTTCTAAGAATAGATTGTGTGTAGTCTATAATTGGTTTGGTCACGTGATACCAATACACATCCCGCATTCCATAACAAATCAACAGGTTTCAGGTTACTCTGTTATCTAATGTCATAATCTTTACTTTCGGTTCGAGGACGTTGCGTGTGAGAGTGTTTCTGACAAATACAACGATGTACAAGATCGAAGTATTTGCAAATTACTGAATGTTTAACGCAGATTGCCCAAGGGGCCAACTGCACAGCGCCACCTAGCGAAGGTCGTGCGCGTAATTATGTAGGATCGGGAAGTTCCCTGCTGTCAGATTTGACAGTTCGGGAGAGTTTTCGGGGACGGACCAGGGGCAAATGTGCACAAGAATATCCCAAAAACACAAACTCACCCCTTCCACAGCCAACCATTCAATACAATGAGATAGGAAACCGACTATATAACCGAACCACGCAGTTGGGAACTTGCCAATCGATAATCAGGGCCGACATTTTCCGATTTCGCTGACCCGAAAGGGAGAGAAAAAGGGTTTAGAAAATCGAAGTAAATACGCATTTTTCACCAGGTTTCCACCGGATTTTGAAATAAGAATTAATGTTATAAGCATGATCTTACCTTTGTGCTCGGTTTTGAGGCGCTCCGGACCGGGAAATTCCTGTATTCCCGTGAATTTCCCCAACACAAACCCTTCACCGTCGAAGGGTCGAAGCTTGTCATATCCTGCAGGGATTTAACACGGGAGGTAACTCTGTTAGAAATTCGTGATGCGTGAGGCTCCATTGAACTGTGTCGGCGGTCGATAAATCCCTATTCCCTCGACTGGGTTTTCACCGACCTGCATAGGTGGACTGACAAACAGGAAATTCACTGATTTTTTTCTCCGCCCAAAAAGTAAATGACAATAACTAATTTTAACACCCTTTTGTAATTACTTATTTTTATATGGGATTCCGGTTGAGAAAAATGATATTATGTCGTGAGCGGCCAGCATAGGCCCAGATCAGCCTGAGCAGGACCTACGCTGGTAGACATTCAGTCAGTACTTGTGACATTATTTATGTCACTTTTACATGAGAATTTTTGATACGTCTATTGTCTGCATGGTTACAAATGATGATCAGGGTATACATTGGTCGACATTCACTCTTTATGTAACGTAGACGTAAAGCGGCCCTCACATATCGGTCGTGGCGCCCGCGCGGCTCCTAAAACGGGACAAAAAGGGCATTTTCGCGAGGCGTCCGGCCGGACGCTGCCCAATTTCTACGGGCTCCGCTGCGATTTTTACAGGTCGCACGAACGCCGCGGGCGTGAAAACCAGGGGGCCGTTTCACTAAACTTTGTACGACTAAAATGTTCGTAAGTGCAAAATTATGATATAAAATTCACATTAACATTGTTTTCTTGTAAATAAATATTGGATTTACATTTATTGAGCATATGCAACCTATGCTCAATAAATGTAAATCCATAAATTGAAATTTACAGACGATCTTAAATTTGCACTTACGAACATTTTAGTCGTAAGAAGTTTAGTGAAACGGTCCCTGACTCCCAAATCTGCGATTTTCCAAGCGCGATCTTAGGTCGTGGCAAGCCCGTAATTCCCTGTATATGCCCACGTCCCACCCGTCACCGACCCCGTGGTCGTGTTTCTGGTATCAGGTTTCATATGGTTCACTGTTGAACCTTAAGGTTGTGATTGGAGAAATGGAGCTTATGGGTTTTGCGACCAGTGGAGATCGAGATCAGCCTGTGCATCCGGACAGTCTGATCATAATCTGCACTGTTCGCAATTCCCTCAATGGAACACCCGTAATGCTTCTAACAAGCAACATGGATTGCTTTCGCGCTACAGAAGTGAGCTATTTGATCAGGAACTACACTGGCCACAAATCCCATAAGCCCCATTTTTTCAGTCACAGTGACAAATAATAGCGTGGTTAAATTATCCTGGGTTGGCATATGTAATTCTAGTATCTGAGAGCATTGGGTTAACGATTACTCTTAAATATTTACACTGTCCTTATATTGTTGAACAACCAGTGAGCTAGGAATCCGGCGTGTTTTGTTGTTTGTTTTGGTGTGGTTTTTTTTAGCATAAGCGCAGTTCTGTGGCCGATTTCGCAAGATTGCTGGGTATGCTTGTCTGGCTAAGTGTATTTTGAGGCAGTAATTCCTTATATTATAGAAATGCATTATTTCATACAGAACTAGGGACTGCTTGTGTAAGGTGATTATAATTATGCAGAATTATTGTATCGCAACTATCACACTATCACTTGATTAATGTACTGTATACATAACTTGAAGGCTTCTCCCTCGAAGTGTACTTGGGTGGGATAGACACGCTCTGCAATATTGGCACAGTCAGCTACATAGTGCATTGCCCTACGCCTAGTTCATGTTGATAATCACCAACTGTGGCTTCCATGTTGTAGATGAATACACTCGCATAACGTTTGATAACCCATACTTATATACATGCAACAATATGTTCTTGCATAAAATCAGTGTGTTCAGCAGCATTGTATGTCCGAATATTTGAACAATGTAAGCTTGTTGTCTCTGTATTGTACCACCTCAGTAGTATAAAGGGAGTCAAAATGATACCACCTGCGGTGGCATCATTTATAACCCTTTATACTACTCCCACCACCCCTGAAAAATCAAAAATTGGTTAACGAGGAAATTGTCTCCCACCAACCACGAACAATCAAAAATTGGTGTCATAAATACATCATGTTGTTTTCACGTCCAATTGAACAGATAAATTTAATAGGTTATAATAAAATATTATAACAAAATGAATAATAAAATACACAACGAATTGGACGTTTGTAATGACTTGGATGAAGCATTTTACGCTGTTGTTTCTACAGTATTAAAACACGGTAAAATGACAATACTATGTGGTATCGAATACATGAAATATCAGCGTAATTTATTACGCTGCGATAAAAACGTTGCATTTACAATATTAAACCGGCAATTATGTCGCCGGTATAAGTATCAAATTTATGTAATGAAGCGAATAAATAGGATCGGAGAAACACTACCGAAACATTATCAAACTAATTTTATAAAACAGTTTAAAATCAAAGATTCGTTGACGGATATGCGTTTCTACGATAACGAAGAAATTGGAAAATTATTAGAAGAAATTGGAAATTATTGAACAGAAAAAAAACAACTATTAGAGAAAATGGATAATACAATACAATTGGAATTGAAAATTTTTAATAACTGTGTTGAAGTAGTTTACGAAGCTTATGGGGGTTATAATCCTATATATAAATTCTATAAAATGAGAACACTAGGCGATATCGAATACATGAAATACCAGCGTAATTTATTACGCTCCGATAAAAACGTTGCATTTACAATATTATACCGGCAATTATGTCAACTATACAATAGGCAAATACAAACATTAAGACGGATAATGCGTATCGGATATGAAACTAAGGTGTATTATATAAAATTGTTAAAACCCAACGATTCGTTTACGAATATACATTTCTACGATATCGCTTATAAAGATATTAATAATTTGTAAAAATTAAAAAAAAAAAAAAAAAAAAATAGCAAAAGCCTCCACTCGTGCACAACACCCCCAGCGACGGGGCAGATTTCTAGCCGGCACCCAGCCACTGGGTGTTGGGACCTTTCTTAAGCCCACGCATCTGTTGGCTCACATTCTGGGTCGCCTTGAACCCCATTGCCAATTCCTCTATTAAGAGAAACCAGCGAAGTAAGGCGAGCCTATGTGTGAATTTGGTTTCCGAAATTGCAAAGCTCTTAGGCAGAAATCTTTTAGGCCGGCACCTTTGAGCTACACAATTACATCGCCAAATACACACATATGCATAGACTGCTACCATTAAACAGACGAGACGGACGTCATACCGGATCAACAACATGGCATGCACGTGATGAGACCAATTGTTGTAAGGTCAACAAACATATATATACTCATCAGTTTTCCTATACAACATACAAATTGTGTGCAAATTATAATTATTTATTAATATTCCATTGGCGAAAGAAAAACATGTGATGATTCGTTATTTTGTTAATTTTATAATTAATTTTTATATTTTTTTTTTAATAATTTAAAGCTGAACACCCCCTATTATTACATAGTAATTAATTTATGTTGTAACGACAATGTTTCAATTACACGGGTTATGGCTCATGTGAATTGATAGCCGAGGTAAACTTCGCCGAGTGTATAAATTTACACGGGTTATGACCCATGCGTAAATTGATAGCCGAGTGTATCAATTACACAGACGGTGTGTGCAGTGTAATCCTCGACTGAATTTGTAATTCTCAGTGAAAAACATGTTGTATAGGTATGTAAATTTGTTTACTGCACCAATATAATTAATAATTATTTCAAAATTAGGAAAATTAAGAAAATTAGAAAATTAATTTTTTTTTTTAAATTATTTTATAAAATATCACAATGGTGCTGTAACATTTCCTCCGACTTTATTTCCAAGTTGTACCCTAAATTTATCCCAATCAGTACACTCAATTTTGGGCATGGTGGCGCGCGCCTTGATCCTTATATCATTTTTTAATTCTTCATATCTCCCCATTTCTTCCACCACGGATTCAAACTCTAAATTTGATATTTTCTTATCGGCCAACGCTTTGGACACCATAACGTCGATGCTATTTTTCTTAGACCTAGCGAGAACGGATATTCTATCATGTTTTCTACTTTTTTTCTCGAGTTTTCCACCCACCGCCATAATTACCATACAAAGTGTTCCAGATAAAACGGTAATTCCACTCAAAACCCCTGCAAGTGGAACCATTACAATTGTAGATAGCGTTGCAGCAGTCCCCGCCCCACACAACACAGAAACACTTGCCAGAACCGTACTAGATGCTTCAGCTATGTTTGCCGCGCGCTTATATTTTTTAGCGTGTCTTTTTCTATTTGCACATTCTCTAACTAAAATATCCTGCATAGCGACGATATTATTCAACCTAAAATCTGAACTTCTTTCGTTAATTGGATATAGTGTTGGGGGAGTGGTATTGAGAGTTGGATACAGTGTTGGTGGAGTGGTATTGAGAGTTGGATACAGTGTTGGTGGAGTGGATTGAGAGTTGAATATAGTGATTCGTTCATATTTAAATTTTAGTTCAATATATTAGTATTTAGACAATAAGTTCAATTAACAATGAGACAATAGTGGAAGAACTCCCTGGGTCACCGATTTTCGTAACAAAGTTAATAACACTACCTTTGGAAAGTCTAATTCGATCATCACCGGCGAACGAAACCACCGTCGAAATATCTGCAGAGATTTTAGTGACTCCAACCCCCGTTCTTCCCCATCTACTACAATATTTATCGCGACCCGCGCACAGGTTTACCATTAGCATTAAACCGAGCAGACCGCCATTTGGATAACTTCACTGCAGCTGTCATAGTGTATCCCCCATATTTATTACTCGCTTTGGCACCGAACGAATATTCATAGTGCCCCACAACCAATGGGCCCCGCTTCTCAGCCCAAACTGTTATGACACGTTTTGGTGTTTTCATTGTTTTCACTATTCCGGCAAGCGCCCTGTTTGCGTTATATGCCTCAGTACGAATCTCATAAGAGGCCTCCTCAAGAGCTTTGGTCGCGGCTATACGATCATGTTTCAGTTTATCAGAAACTTCGGTTATTTTTCCATCTAGTTCGGTAAGTGCCGCTTCTCTGCTGAGAGAGTCCTCTAAGCGCAACGCATCATAAGCCTCCGTAATGGTCGCCTTGGTGGCCTTCTAAGGCTTTATCAATACCCGACCGGGCCTCTTTTTGAAATTCGGTTATTTTTCCATCTAGTTCAGCAACCGCCGCCTCTCTGATGAGAGAGTCCTCTGAGCGCAACACCTCATAAGCCTTCGCAATGGCTACCTTGTGGTCTTCTCGGGCTTTCTCAACCCCCGACCGGGCCTCTTTTTGAAATTCGGTTATTTTTTCATCTAGTTCGGTAAGTGTCGCTTCTCTGTTGATAGAGTCCTCTAAGAGCAACACCCTATAAGCTTCCGTAATATCCGCCTGGTGGTCTTCTCGGGCTTTCTCAATACCCGTTCGGACTCCATCAAGATCAAACCGGGTCTCTTTTTTAAATTCGGTTATTTTTTCGTATATGTCAGTAAGTGCCGCTTCTCTGTTGAGAGAGTCCTCTGAGCGTAACGCCCCATAAGCCTCCGCAATGGCCTCTTTGTGGTCTTCTCGGACCCCCTCAACCCCCGACCTGGTCTCTTTCAGAAATTCTGCTATTTTACCGTCTAGTTCGGTAAGTGTCGCTTCTTTACTATGAGAGTTCTCTAAGCGCAACGCATCATAAGCCTCCGCAATGGCCTCTCAAGGTTCGACTGGTGGTCTTCTCGGACTTTATCAATACCCGACCGGGTCTCTTTTCGAAATTTGGTTATTTTTTTATCTAGTTCATGTAAGTGCCGCTTCTCTGATGAGAGAGTCTTCTGAGCGCAACACCTCATAAGCCTTCGTAAGGTCCGCCTGGTGGTCTTCTCGGGCTTTCTCAATACCCGACGTGGCCTCTTTTCGAAAATCGATTATTTTCCCGTCTAATTCAGCAAGTGTAGCTTCTTTGCTGAGAGAGTCTTCTAAGCGCAACGCATCATAAACCGCCGTAATGTCAACCTGGCGGTCTTCTCGGGCTTTATCAATCCCCAACCGGGCCTCTTTTCTAAATTTGGTTATTTTTTTACCTAGTTCGTTTAGTTCCGTATGCGTTTCTTCACGACTTTGTGTATTCACAGCCAGGGCATATTCTCTAAGTTGTGATAGTAGACTTTGTGAATCTCGTCCGTGGCCCTCGATATAGTTCTATTGATCAAGGCCTTTGTTTTTTGGGTAGATAAAAAGTCGCCCTCTGTCGGGATGAATCCCCCTTCTGCCGGTTCCAAATTATTTGAATTTGTCACCCAATCGGAAGAACTACCTGGTCCGTATATACTCATAATGTTGATAATATATATTACGAACATACGTGTAATTCTAAATAATTAATTTGAAATTTCTAGGACTACCGAAATCGGGTAATCGTTCTTCAACTCTCGCCCTTTATCATCAAGAATAGAAATCTTCAACTCGTGGATGTGTCCCGATTCCAAAACTTTCATCTCGGGGTGTGGGAAGTCTAAGGTCACAGTCTCGCCATAGAAACAGTCGCTGGCGGGCACAGTTTTAAGTAATGTGCTGGGGGATCCGTCTACCGTGTTGTACGATGTGTTCACCCGATCAAGGTGCACCCCGAGAGTTTTCGTGAAGGCGAAGTTTACTGGGGTATCGCCGCGGTGCTCGCCCAGGGGGAAGACAAATCTCGACGGGTGCACAAACCCTTCATCCTCGTTGTAAGGGGGTGCATATTTAAATCCTAACATTGAGGCCAACCCCGGTGAGATCCATAAACGCTTCTCAACGGACAATGTCGCAAGCCCCGTGGCTTTTGAGACTGCGAGAGTGCCACTATCAGGAAACTTCGCCGCGATAAAAGCTTTGAGATCTCCGAAACCCCAAAGGCCAGGAAGTAATTCGGTACTTGTGAACAGAAGGCGTTTAGTCCCCTGCCCCACACCAGGGCCGATACTATCTTGGACAAATCCGGACTCGATAGACTCTAACGTTTCAATGTTTTTCCACCCAACCGTGAAGGTGATTGATCTAAGGCCTACACGGCGTTGTCCGCAGCAGTTGTCTATTAATTTTTGAAGTTCACAACTCTCTTTTTGAATTAGTTACAGTAGCAAACATAATAATATCTTTCAATGGATACCAAGCATTTAGCTTTAACTCTAATGTAAAGTACGCGGTCGGAGGTAAATACACACAAAAAGACGTTGTTAACCCCCTTGTACACCCAACCGTAACGGTTAGACCGGACAGCGGCTTTGCCACCAATTTCCCTAATATCTTTGAACAATATAGGCTGCCCAAGATTACTACGATGGAGGTGGTAAACGGGTGGAAAGCAACACCGATGCAGTTTTGGCAGAACCAAATAAATTTCGCTGTATGGTGCGCAACAGCCGGGTGTGGAGTTTGATATAAAGACCATCTGACATCCAAGAATGTCATGCTCCGAAGTGTCTACAACTTTCACACGTATTATACTATTAGGAGGATTCTCAAAGAACTAGGTATTTCACTACCTCAAGACGACGCCTGGGTTGATCCCATTTCCAACGCATACGACCGTATGGCCTTTGAAAGACTGTGTAACGAATTTAACGTTTCAAAAGACGCGGACTGGAGACAGAAAGCATTTCCTACCAGCACCGGCCTCGGGGACGTTCTCATTCATGGCCAGTCCGGGAATTGGACGCAGACTGATTTTAGACACGATCACTCCGGTGACCACATCGTCAGTCGGAACGCCGGGAATTTTGACCCCGCGACGATGACTTTCGGGCTGGAAGTGTCTGGAGGTCGGCACTGTGGCGTGTTTTCTTGTAAAATGTTACCTCCGAAACTGGCTCACGTCGATTACATACAGCAGGCTGCTGTGGTTCAGAACGCGTGGGATACATTTATGTTAGATACGGGTCTAGGGTTCACGCAGGCCGGGGTTACTCGCGTCAACGACTCCATTCGCACGTACGTCTGGGCCATCCTCGGCGCACAGAAGCAAACTCGCAGTTCTATACTGGGCATGGGAACAGCGTTTGATGCACAAAAACAATTCTTGGCACTTGTAGAGGACGCCATCTCAGCTAGGGTGGACCTGGAGAAGGCGATCCAGAATTATCAAGACGTTTTGCAGAATGCCAGCACCCCAGTAGACTATGTATTTGGAATAGGTCTTTATATGGCGCCGAGCAATAATGATACTACGAGACGACCCGGTTGACGGTTACAATAATCAGATCGTAATCGCCACCGCCAATCAAAAAATAGGCCACAACGGTAACGTGAACACGGATATCATCAAGCGCACCCCCAACAGTGGAACCGATTTCATAAAACACAAAATGGATACACCTCCACCAATTCGTAAATCGAACCCAGTACCCCCAATTCGTAAATTGGATGAACCATCGAGATCCATCAACAGACCAATCGCGATTGGAGAAACACCAATCAATTACAAATTGGGTGAAATTGGAAGCACAACACACGAGGAGGAGAAATTAGGGCTCGTCATCACCCTCGTGGCGATCGGATTATTTACGCTTTGGGTTGTAGGAACTCTCTGACAGAGAAATAATAGGAGACCGGCGATTGCCACGATTAAAGCCCAAGTATTATTGGCGAGCCATCCGACCGTTTTTGATAATATAGATAGCAAGTAAGAAACGATACTTCCGATCAGTCCAGGTAGTGCGGCAGACAACTTTCCTGCTAATTTAGCCAGGAGATTGGCGAGGGCTTTTAGTTGTTTTTTTATCCATTCTTTTACCCCACCGGATGGTGCTGGTGCTGGTGCTGGAGCTGGAGCTGGTGCTGGAGCTGGTGCTGAACCACCCGTGATAGATAGAACTAGAGACGATATAGATAGAATTAGGGTTGATATAATCATGCTGAAAGCCGCGATGACGGTTATTATCGTGACTCCCTTCTCTCTGAACAGAGTGCGAATACGCGCACCGAGTGTAGTGTCCTCGTGCAGGACCCTCGAGATTGTTTCGCGGCTCCGACTTAATTGACCGGAAAGCGTCTCATGGTTAATCGAGGCAGCCTCCAATCGAGCTTCTCTTTCGTCCCGCAACGACCGCAGGAGTTTGTTGATCCGCTCGGTAGATTCTCTATCGCCCCGTGCTTCGTTTATTTTTCTTTCTTCTAGAGCGATATGTTTGTCCAGCGCTGAGAGTTTGGAGAGGTTATTGACTAGTTCGCCCCGAGTTGTTTGCAGAACCTTATCGAGTCCCCGGAGTTCGCGAAGAGGTAACGGTGGGTCAAACTTTGTGCCGTTTATTTCGTTGACCGTGGTTTCAATCGTGTTAATAACGTCGGTGGTTACGCGAGGGATCTCGCTGAGCTCGATCGTTTTCTATAGTGGCGGCCGTCTTCTCCAGCGTTTCGTCGGTAGACTGTAGGGTTTTTACCATTTTTGTAGGCAGCGGCGCCTGAATGTCTTCAAGCACTCCGAGAGCTCGAGCGAGGAGTACTCCATATCGCTTAAATGAAGAGGCGCTGAGGAACTTTTTTGGGTCGTTCTTGTACGTCAGCAACTTCCAGGTATTGCCCCATTTAACCCACAGGTCTCCTCTTTTAGTGCTGCAGAACTGCAACGGGGCATCAATGTTCCGTTTAGACACTATACTCTTCCACCGTTTCACCAGAGCATCCGTTACCTCGGTAGACGCCAGCTCATTCTTGGAGATCCCCTCAGGAATCTTGCGACCGCCCGCCCATGACGGAGATTTGGATTTGGCCTCCCACGTTTCGAAATGTGTACTCGCCTCGGGCGGGTACTCTATGAAGGACGTTTCGCCGAGCATATTATCGAAGTAGTCATCACCGTCCAAGCCCTCTCCGCGGGTATATAGATCCATATAATCATCATCATCTGCTAGGTAATCGTCTCGGTCGCCCGTAGTGCGATCGAATTCGTCCATGCCAATATCGAGACCAGCCATCTTTAATAATTATTATTATATTAAAGACAAAACAATACAGGTTTAATAGTTTCAATAAAATTAATTATGTCTTCGAGTCAATACGGTCGCAAACTCAATCCATACCGCAGACTGCGTGAGCCCCTCGGGGCAAAAGGTGTGAGACAGAGTGTCGTTATTACGAACAACCCATCGACGATCGACCAGAACCAGCAGTTCTTAGTCCGCTTCCCCAACCTCGGAGCTAACGACGTCATTGTGCCGGGTACTGTTCGCCTAGCTTTCACTATTTCGCTAACGTCGACGGACGCGGACCGAACCGTCGTTCAGAACCTGGGTCGCGCCATCGTCAAGAAGACCATGATAAAGATTTCTGGTAATGAGGTGATGTCGATCGACGACAGCGACGTCTACCATTGCTATCAGGACCTGTGGAAGACGTCACACGAGCGTGAAAAAACGCTGTCTATCAAGGTATTGACACCAGCAAAAATAAGAACGTAACCAAACTTAGAATCGGGGCTGCTAACAAGGTAGATAACAACGCTAGTGACAACGCGGTCGCGGGCCCTTACGGCAACCGCTTCTACATCCCGCTCGACTTTGAGTTGCTGGAGAGTCACATGCCCTACTATCAGAGCGCTTTGGCTGACCGCCTCGAATACGAACTAACGTTCAACGACTACGGCCGAGTTATCATAGCCAGCGACATGTTATCGACGTATACGATCGATAATGTTTCGCTGGAGTACGACATGGTCACGATGCCCGAACTCGCGCGATTGATCAGAACCCAGTACGCCGGGCGCGTTGCCATACTTTACGACCGAGTTCTTCGCCATCGCAAGATGCCGAAAGACAAAGGCGACACATTGTGGAATATTAACGTCAACGTACCCGCCCGCTCGATGAAAGGTATACTGATGCTGTTCGAGGAGGCTCGGGTAGCGCTCGGTGTTAGAAAAACCGACAGATTCTATAACCCCAAAATCACGAAGGTAGAGGTGACGATCGAGGGAAGTCCCCAATCAACTCTACAGCGCGGGTCTTCGCGCGCACCAGCAGTGGGACGAAGTAAGAAAGCAGTTTGCTGCCGGCTCTAAGCGCTCTCCGGAGGTTGCAGCAGTTGCCAAAGACCTGCATCTCTCGGCCGTCTCCCTCGCGGAGTTCCTGAATACTAAATACGCGTTTATGGCTAGACATGCGAGCCAGCGACGATGACCAAATACACGGTAGCGGACGCCAAGTTGAGAACGCTAGTGAGGGTGTGACGATCCAGATAACCAAAGAGGCGGACGGAGCCGGGCCATTGAACGTGTACTTATATATATAATTACAGACGCACTACTCAACATCGAAGATGGTCGATACGTATCAGCGATCTACTGATTTAATAAAAAAATCATCTAACGATTTATTAATACATAATTTTGAAAAAATTAAGAAATCTATCAATCAATACCAATTCACGATTGGAGATGCTCACTCTGCCATAATATGTGGGCAGACAGGATGTGGAAAAACGGTTTTCATCCTCGACTTGCTCGAGGAGTCCTACCGCGATGCCTTTCGTCACATTGTGATCCTGTGTCCCACTGTGCAGCACAACGATACTTATCAGCGGCGCCCGTGGATATGGACCGACCCTGAGGTATACGTTATTGACCCGGGTGATAGGCTTCACGATTGGTTGCGTGGTTTATACCAAAGATTCCAGGGTGAGCCCACCCTATATGTGATTGACGATTGCTCGGCCAAGGCGGCGATGACCTGGCAAAAAGAAGGACATGCTCTCCGAGCTCGCATTTTCTGGCCGCCATGCGAGGCAAAGCGTATGGATCTCCACTCAAAAAATACAACGCCGTCCTCAAGGATCTGCGCGAGCAAACGAAATGGGTCGCCCTCATTCACTGCAAGGACCGAGAAACTCATTCGATGACTGTCTTCGAGAGAATGACGTTATCCCAACGCGCGAGGAGCGCCTGAAGGTTCGACAGATGCTTTCCGAAACTAAGCACGCCAAGCTTCTGCTAAAGACTGATCAACCAACTGCTTATAAATAAAGTTATCAATTATTAATTAATAATTTGAAAAAATTAGGAAAATTAACAAAGTAATACGCTATTGCAATGCTTAACAATGCTTAGCAATTGCTGAACAATGCTTAGCAATTGCTGAACAATGCTGAACAAATACTGAACAAATGCTGAACAATGGTTAACAATGTTAACAATTTGGTGCTCCGCTGCGAGCTTTGTTGCGAGCATAATTGTGATCATAAGTATCGGGTGGTGCGCTTGGCAATATGTTAAAGTGATGAGACTTGTTAGAATAGTTAAATTACTAATTTTGAAAAAAATGAACTGCAACGAACTTCTCGATCAGCTAATGGAAGAAACCTCAACTCCGACTGCCAACATTCTGAAAGATAATGAAACATCAACTCCGACAGAGCAATCGGAATCGGGGGTTGGTATTGGGGGGTTGAGTGCAACGACTCCGAATGAAAATGCGGCGCGACGAGGTCGGCTAGCTGCGCTGGTTGCTGGGTGACAATCGGAGCATTATCTCGGTAGGCGTCTCTCAGTTTTTCAGGTGGATAAGATGTCAGATGCGGAGATCGATAAAATGTATGCGCGATACGAATCCAAATTGGGAGCAGAGATGACAAAAACTCTTGGATCGGCGGCTATTCATTTGTACGCTACCACCGTTAGTATACTTCTCCCTATACCAAACACCGAAGGGTTGATTCACGATCTAGAGACTGACCCTTTTATAGGACACACTCTTAGAACAGCCTGCTGCTCAATTTATCACAAGTTTGGAATGTACTTAGCTCCGCTGACAACCGCGTTGACCACGGGTAAACACTGTCAATTTGGACATATATGCCCACGAACTATAAGCCCTGAAAATGATGACACAAGACACACCCACGAGAGTGACGGAGTTGAACCAGATTGCTCCAACACAATCGAACCAGAGTGTTACTCCGCCACTGGATGACATACCGCATATAAAAAATCCCAAAAGACAGGCAGCTGGGCGGGCGGCGGCTGCCACCCGAAAAGTTAAACAAGATAAAATACTCGCCGAGCTTCGAGAGGCTAAACAGTCGTTGCAATCGGGGATGGAGACAGCAAAACATCTGAAGACAGAGTTGAGTACAACAACACCCCCAATTCACGAATTGGAAGCACACTCAAATTCTTTGAATTTGTCACCCAATCGAGGTTGGGCGAATCCGATTGAACCCAAATTCGTGAATTGGAGTTGGGTTGTTGGTGGTGGTCTGGCAGTTGTTGGTGCCCTGTGCGTGTGGAAATACCCGAAAAAACAACCAGCCAGTGTTCAGAAGAAAGTTACGAAACACCAATCGCGATTGGATGCGCCCCAATTAAACATTGATCGCGACCCCTTTTATATGCAATAATGGCTGAACAAGATGGTAAAATGTTAGTGAATGCGCTTTATCAAGCCGTGGTGATATCGGGTTTCAGTATCGGGTATGCTCGACTATCAAAGATGGCCCTAGGAAGAACCGCTCCCAAATTGGACTTTACTGTGAGAGACGTAGGGCTCGCGACCTTAGATGTAGCGGCCGCAGTTTGGACCCGAGATTATCTAGTTAAAGCTGGAATTCTACCAGTTAATATATGGAAATAAATGGCAGTAATAGTAGGTGGTGCGCTTGTAAACGCATTGGCGTTCAGCGGTAGCAACTTTATATTCTCTAAAATGAAAAGCTCGAACGTGGATGAGGAGCGTAAGCGCCATGATTTAGCTGTAGAACAACTCAATAGCGCAAAGGAAGCATGGTCGAAAAAACGAACCGCCCATCTGGACTGGGTCAATGAAGAGCTTCGCCGCGAAAATCACGCCGCGTAAACTTTTCAGAACGTTGAAGAAGCCAACCGCGAGTACGCGCTGGCATATCCGCACAAAAGTCTCGATCCAATGGATCCCGAGCCCAACTTTCAGATTTCTATGTACCGTCAGAGGCCCAAAAGGACCGCGAGATCGCGTTCATCGTCGTGGGAATGGTTGTGGTTGGGCTCGTCGGCTACTATATAAAATAATTAATTAATTAAAAAAACATTTTTTTTTTATAAATATATATATATAGAACGATGTTAGTTGACGAACTTTATGACGCTATGATCGATGTAGGCTACACTGCCCAAAAACATCGTTTACCTGGTGCAAAGAGTATGATTCGTCTGGCCCGAGATTCTCTCGAGACGTGGCGCGAGGACGAAAAAGCGGCCACCCTTTTCGCAAAGCGGATGTTAGATTCCTCCACCAATCCTGGGGGATTGGACTCCCAATCTCGATTGGATGAATTAGATTCCCCTCTCCTGTTCCAACCCAAACGCGATTGGGGCTGCAGCGAAACTTCCAACAAAGGTTTATTATTAACGACGCAGTTACCGGACTAACTGGCGAGGGCATGTTGGAGATTGTCCGATATATTATAATACTTCGCATACGATGAACACGCGCAAACTTGATACCAAACTAACTCGCAAGCTGTCAAATACATACTATAGCCCGCGCGGCTACTGGAAGGGACTTGCGGCCATCAAGAACCTCGCGGCGGCGACCAAGGTTTCAGAAAAGGCTGTCAAGGAATGGCTCAAGAAGCAGTCCATCTGGCAGATCTATTTACCCGCATCTCACAATATTCCGCGGCCGAAATTCGACGTGCCGGTGCCGAACCAAGTTCACCAAGCGGACCTCCTGTTTCTACCTCACGATCGCGTCGGTCGCAAGACGTACAAGTACGCACTGACAATCGTTGACGTAGCGAGTCGTTATAAGGGGGCTGAGCCGTTGGCCACTAAAGAGTCTAAGGAAGTGGCTGAGGCTCTTTCCCGAATATATAAGAGGAGTCCTCTCAAATGGCCGAATCTTCTCCAGGTCGATCCCGGCCGCGAGTTCATGGGCGCGGTCTCTCATCTATTGTCTAAGCATAAAGTTTCTATCAGACGCGGCCGCGTCAACATCCACCGGGACCAGGGGATCGTGGAACGCTTCAATCGAACCTGGCTGAGAGACTGTTCGGACACCAATACGCTAAAGAACTTGTAGACCCTCATTCGCGATCGACGAGTGGGTGGCCAGACTGCCCGCCGTGGTCTCCGCACTGAACGGAGAGGTGACCAGATTGATAGGTAAGAAGCCTGTAGATGCTATCAAGTTTAAAAGGGTGACGAGCAAGCCCTCTGCCGTCTCGCACGGGCGACCCGTTGGTTTAGAGGAGCAGCGGCTTCCATCAGATATTGACGTCCGGTACCTCTATCAACCTGGAGAGCTCGAAGGTGGCAGCCGCCGCGCGACTGATCCAGTGTGGTCTCTCAATGTATATCATCTAGATCGATCTATTACCAAACCCGATGAGCCCGTGCTCTACTATTTGGATGATGGGCCATCTCGAGGGTTTGTTCGCGAAGAACTTCTTATAGTGCCTTCTGACACCCATCTACCCCCGGATCGTTAGAGATGTTCTGTATGTATTCCGTCTGGTAACACGCGTCTTTTATCGTAGTATGCCGAGAGTCCTAATTTGTGTTGACAGTACGTTTTCATAACGCCGTCTTTCATTTTAAATCCTCTATTTTGCGCTACATCTGTAATGTGTTTTCCATCTTCTGTAGTTTCACTTAGTACTCGTGTATATCTATCCCAATTTAAATTGTTAGTTCTCTTGGACATTCCTTTCGCAGAGTTTTTATTAATTTGTTCCAAATTATCTTTAGAATTAATTTTTTCTACGAAATAACACTTACTAGATAACGCTATCGCCCTATCTCCGCTGAATTCCATTTTGAAAAGTCCTGGCTCTCTTTCGCTCCATTTATCCCAAGCCAACCATTTATTTTTTTCTTTTTCAAACTCGTCTAGTAAGTTAGGTCTAATCAATTCCTCTATCGTTTTTCCACTAACTCCTATATATACTATCTGTATCCATCTGTATTAATTCAAAGTCTTCTCTTTTTACGTATTTGTCTAGAAATTCGTAGTAAAATTCCAACATTCTCAATTTAGCTAGTTGATAAACCGCTATTACCACAGTGGAAGGGGCTTCTTTACTGCACACCGGGGTTTTCGGGAAGATATTTCGTACGCATCTCCTATCTCTTCCAAATCATCAAAGAATGCAGATCTTAACGCTTTGTCAACACAGGTTTCGTCTTGTGTATATGTCGTATTTAAATGTCTCTCTTTTGCCTCTATCATTTTTCCACAACACGAATTGCCTAATAATTTTCATTATATCCGCTACTGGTTTCTTATTTGGTTCTACATCGCCTGTGTTCGTCTTGCGGCTGTAACTTCTTTTGCGAACCATTCGAAGGGTTTACCACTAATATAATCTATAACACGATGAACTCCAGTTATTTCTAGGCCGTGTTTTAAATACCATTTCAACAGTGGCGCGTTACAGCAATACTTTAGTGGCCGACATAGATCCCACCAAATTTTCTTCCGTTTCCTCTAGTTCGGCCAGTATCATTTAAATATTTTAACATGTGCGCGGGAACTTCATCAACCCTCTACTTCTCTGTTTATAAAAAGTGGAGACATTTCAGAAAACTTATCTTTTAAGTTGTGTGGAACTTCTATATCCACCTCCACAAACCCAAAACCAGTCTCCAGATAAAACTCTTTTACAATTTTTTTTAATAAGTTTAGGGTTATGTGGGGAAACTATATGATGTATAGTTTCTTTTCCACATGGCATATCTTTATTTAACGTAGATAAATATAACGCGTTTGCATCGTACCCCAAAACAGACCTTGCAAGGTTTGGAACCTACTCTAATATTTGAAACACCGGCTTCTGCATAGCGTGTAAATACTATTGATGGACCGCCAACTAGAGCGTCTTTCATCATTTCGTATGTTTCTTCTTTTGGTGCATATAGAGCCCCCTCCGGTATAACCACCTTTATAGATTTTTGTTCTTTAATGGTTCCTCTCAATAAATATTGTATAGCCACACCCGGTAGTGTTACCGCATCTTTGAAAATATCCACACCTCTGTGTTTATAAAATTCACACATTTTTTCTACCGCTTCTAGGAACGGTTCTACATCTAAATCGTTATAATATTTCAACCAATCTCTGAAAGTTTTCATATTATTTTCTTCGAAAATTCTACGACATTTACTTAATTCTGTTTCATCTAGTAACATTTTCCCCGATAGTTTGGAATACCAATTCTCTATATCAGGCAGTCCTGGGTAATCAAGTTTGTCTGAGAATCGAACCACTCGTAAGGAAAGAAAGATTTCTGTCCTTTGCAGTCGTAGGCTTTTATCCAACTATCGTAACTTACACCCGGTCCTAGGTAAAGTATTACATCAAGAAATCTAAACTCCGGAGTAAATAGAAATATTGTTGCGTTTGCCCGTTTTCGACCATTACTTTCTTTGTTGTTGCAGATAGTTCACCTACTAAATATTTTCTTTATTAAGTTTATATCGTACTTACTGCTGTTAAAACCTATAACCGGTACTTGCTCTATCCACTGTTCGATCTTAGCGATTTGGTTTTTACGTAAATGTTCTGTATTAAACCCATATCTTGACCACACTTCTTCTCTTATAGCTTTTCCCCTGACTTTCAAATCTTCTACAAATTTTTCTATAAGTTTTGCAGGATCTTTATCACAAATATGAGTTACTGTTCCTGAGAAATTATCTCCTATACTAACACTTACCGGAACGTGCTCAGCTTCAACGTACTCTAAACTATTACCTAGCGTTTTAAGTAATTCTTTAGAATTAGGTGGGTTGAGATATGCCTCAAAATCATATACTATCTGATATGGATAAAGAGTAGTGTCGCAACCGATCTTTATATCTTTACCCGTTCTTTGGAATTCGCATTCCCACATAACTACTAGGTTGAATTCTTTGCTTTTTCTAATAAATGTATCTCTTCTCATAGTGGATGCGCGTTCTTCTTTTCTATGCTTTGCATGAATCTCACACCCGTGCAGTAACAGCCGTGATATTGATACGGTATTGGTTTCTGGACAGTATCCATCTACTGGAGCTCCTAAAATCCATCTTTCACCCCCGTGTCCACACTGTTCGTGGTGAATGTGAATTCCCTCCCGCTTTTCCACAGATTATATCCAATCGATCGCGCCATAACTGTTAGAACCTTTTGGGTAGAACGCTTTCTCGAACGACGAACGCGGGCGCTCTAAATAATTACCATCACATACTATTTTTGTCTCACCTTTCATACATGTTGGTCCGTGTCTCTTCATATTACTCGCTTTTGTGAATCTCTGTTTACAATTATTGCAGGCGTAAGTTTTTAGATAGGTTTTTAAGGTTTTTTATCAGAAATGCGTGATTATTAAACAGTCCTATTGTCATTGGTTTATTACCTATTTCATTATAGTGTGCTGGTACCTTTTTCAACCACCATACGTTATATTTGGTCGGTTGATATACTTCTATACCGATTTTAAAAACCTCTTCAACCTTTTTTAGATCTTTAAAAGGAATTGATGAAACAACATTTCTACCGAAATATTGCTTACTAAGTTCTTCCGCTTTTTCTGTACATCTGTCAGGTCTGATCTTTTTATCAAGGTGCATTGCTAGACACCTGAACAGACAAAGATCGTCATTATATTTATCTAAAGAATATATACCTTTTCTATTCCTCAACCATTCTGGAAGTTCTCCTCCTGCTGCTTCTTTGGATTGTAGTCCCACATCTATTCCCCTACTACCCTGTATTAGCTTTACAAAAACCTCTACCCATCTTACAAACTTCCACTTTGTATTTGGTCTGTCTAATTTTTATCGGACATTTATTCGTGTTTGCTCCTTATCTGACAGCCATTTTTTAACGGTTTTCATTGATGATAGTGGTTCGCTACCACCGAGATTTTTGTGAAATATTAGAGTTTTAGGTTTTCCATTTTTAGTTTCCTCCATATGTTCTAGCTTGTAAGAATATGAATATCTCAAATAAAAATGTGTTGTTAGATACGGAGCGAGTTTATCGGACATGCGTTCGGACTCGTTGATGTCAATGTTTTTTACGAAAGGATAATGTAACTACCCGTCTTCCATTTTCTACCTTTTCCAATGTTTCATCGTGAGCACCCAATATTTCTTCACCTTTTTCCACTATCGCGCGAACTATAGATTTTTTCTTATTATTTGGTATTTGGTCACCTGTGCGTCTAATTTGAGACAAATTATTGGTGCTTGAAGGTAATTCTTTAGAATTAATTACACTAGCCCTTAACCCCGCAATACTTTCTTTTTGAATTCTGTTACCAACTTCCTCTGCTTTGGATATATCATTAAAGGCTCCTCGTTTGTGGGCGCGGGTAAACCGCTTCATAAACGCCTCATTCTTTGTGGAGTTTATCAGCTTTGTCAACCCCCTAACTCTCAACGTTTACTATAAGTAATCCCTAGAGATTCGGCTTCTCTTCTCAAACTTTCTATTTCTGCTCTAGTTTCTGACGTTATCATATTTTCTGTAATATACTTTTGTATAACCTATGCAATTTATCTGTTCAATTGGTCGTGAAAACATTAAGTTTTTTTCACGTCCAATTGAATATAAACATATACATATACATATACATATACATATATAATGGAGTGTGAGACTTGTTATAAAACGTTTACGCGTAAAGACTATCTACGAAGGCATCTAGCGAGACGTAGAAAGTTTCCTTGCCCCCCCCCCCCCCACAATTTCAATGCCCCAGATGCCCTTGTAAATTCGTTAGTGCCCAAACTCTTTGTAGACATAAGCAACTACGCTGCCCTGTGGCTAAAGGTGAACGTGGTAGACTAGAGCTGGTAGAATTAGTTGCTGATCTACGGAATCAATTAGCTATATCGGAGGAGGAAAATATGGTGTTGGAATATAGACTATTGCGCGAGGACGCATTTAAATCGGAAACTTATTAGAAGAAATTCATAAATTTGCTGTCGGAAAAACATGATGTATTTATGACACCAATTTTAGATTTTTCGTGGTTGGTGGGAGACAATTTACTCGTTAACCAATTTTTGATTTTTCGGGGGTGGTGGGAGTAGTATAAAGGGTTATAAATGATGCCACCGCAGGTGGTATCATTTTGACTCCCTTTATACTACTACCTCTCCACCGAGGTTGTAATCCTCGTAGTTTATCGTTATTATAGTGTTAATGTAAGCTTGTTGTCTCTGTATTGTACCACCTCTCCACCGAGGTTGTAATCCTCGTAGTTTATCGTTATTATAGTATTAATGTAAGCGTACTGGTGAAAATTAGAATAGCAAACAGATTCAACAGGAAACACGGTTATGTACAGCTATATATGGCACAGGTCACTTTTACAAGCTACGCGCACTCCTCTGTCTGCAGACAGATTTGTGACGGGGCCAGTCAAATATCTGGCACTCCTTAATTTGAGCAGTATCTGAAGGCACTACAACGTGACTTCGAACACTTTTTCAGTTCAGCTGTCGACTCTTTTGAGCAGTGTGCACAAATATTATTACAGATTTCTGCTTCAAACTCGCTTTCGTCATCACAGTCTACATGTGCAGTGGATTTCACACACTCTTCTAGAGCAGGCCCAGCACAGTCTGCGGATGGTTGGTTCGTGGCTTGTGTTGTCTCAGTAGACTCCAAAGAATTAACATCAGTCATAGGATTTAATATGCTGGATTCAGTATGGTCTTTTTCAGCGGACGTGGGAGTAGCAATGTTCCGAGCCTGGCGGCTGGCTGCCTTCCGTTCACGGTAAGAACGCTGTCTAGCGTTGTCCCTGGAAATTGACGACGGGGATTTATTCTTCCGTGGCTTATTCACGGGTGTTGATTTGGCAGGTCCCTGGTGATCCTTTTTCCAAATCACGTCAACTGAATACGCGGTTGCCAGCCTGTTTCGTGGGTTTGCGTTGAAGTTGGTGCGCACGCACTGGCTGAGATTTAATCAGCAAAGATAAGCCATCCTGATTCCTGGTAATTATCCAGTGGAATCGGCTCTCATCTTGCTCCATAATTCATAAGACACTTAAAATCGTATCCGGTATAATCCTTGGTACATTTTCCATGATCATATAAGAGGAAACAATTTTATTTACGGCGGAGTTTTAGGAAAATCCGCCATTTTGCGCGCCAAAAACATCAAACGTCAAACTGTAAGCAGTGAAACAGTGAAACTTGTGCTCAGGCCTGACGGTGCATATGATATGTTTAATGTTAATACAATAACAGTGTATTGTATAATAATAATAATAAACTAACACTGGGGTGTAACACAAATAACACACTTGTGTGTAGAAACCAAAAGTCAGTATGGATCTGAGTGGACAGTGCGTTTGTGGTGTCCGCCCCAGTCCAACCTGACAAATAGGACACAAGCGTCTGGGTGGAGACTTTACTACTTGTTTAGTGCAGGCTCTGCTTGCCAGCCCAAGTTATTACAACTGTCTAGAACTGTGCTGCTGACCACAAGAATACTTCATCAGTCATCGCTTATCATTGATCACTGGAACAGATACATCTTATATATGTAGCAATCGCCATGCTACGGGGCGCCAAGTGGGACATGGCTCAATTTTGTCAACAAAATTCACTTTTGTACCTATAAACTTGACAAAAACAAAACAAAATTAAATATATACTGATTTTGTCAACAAAATTCACTTTTGTGCCGCAAAACTCAATTCTGTGTCACAAAATTCAGTTTTGTGCCGCAAGCCGCAAAACTCAATTCTGTGTCACAAAATTCACTTTTGTGTCACAAAATTCAATTCTCAACTCAATTCTGTCTTACAAAATTGAATCCTTTATAACAAAAATGAATTTTGTATGTCAGAATTTTACATAATTGTATTTTGTGATTTTTAGTGTTACAAAACTCAATTTTGTCTGGACAAAATTGGTTTTGTACACATAATTAACCTGTCCTGCATGGCGCCCCGTACATGCTGTCCATTCTTGTACGTCACCGTTTTGCATACGTGCTGTATTTTATCTCTTATGCCACCACGTTATGGCCAGAGATGTATTTAATCCAATAAAGGTATGTTCTGTTCTGTTCTGTTATGACAGCAGTTCATCGTTTGCCCTATGCAAGTTGATACTGGAACCACGCATATTCGTGTTTATAGATTTCGGTTTTATATTGTGTTACGTCATCTTAATAGCCGAGCGTGCTGTATGGCATGTCATACAAACCTTATCGCATCTATATATGGGACACCAAATGAATGTCACCTCCTGACTCCTATCTGACAAAAGGCCCTTGCTACATTTGTGCCGAGTATATCCCCAAACTAGACTGCTCATCCATACACGCAGTGTGATCATGGTCCACGGTGTTCGCCGTTTAGTCATTAAAGATGCTTTATTATTCAGTAAAACTGTTTGAGTATGGACTGAGTGAAAACATGCGGCGGCTAATTCAAGGTGTACAGTTGAACCTCTCTAAACCAGACACCCTGTGAGTATTCCACCCCCCCCCCCCCCCCGTACAAGGGAACATCTCTAACCCGGACACCCTATGATCCTCAATGCAGTGAAACCTCTCTAAACCAGACGCCATGGGAGCTCCCCAGTACAGTGGAACCTCTCTAAACTAGACACCCTGGAGGTCCCCAGTACAGTGAAACCTATCTAAACCAGACACCCTGGAGGTCGCCAGTACAGTGGAACCTCTCTAAACCAGACACCCTGGAGGTCCCCAGTACAGTGAAACCTCTCTAAACCAGACACCATGGAGGTCCCCAGTACAGTGAAACCTCTCTAACCCGGACACCCTGGAGATCCCCAGTACAGTGAAACCTCTCTAAACCCGAACACCCTGGAGGTCCCCAGTACAGTGAAACCTCTCTAACCCGGACACCCTGGAGGTCCCCAGTACAGTGAAACCTCTCAAAACCGGACACCCTGGAGGCCCCAGTACAGTGGTACCTCTCTAAACCAGACACCCTGGAGGTCCCCAGTACAGTGGAACCTCTCTAAACGAGACACCCTGGAGGTCCCCAGTACAGTGAAACCTCTCTAAACCAGACATCCTGGAGGTCCCCAGTACAGTGAAACCTCTCTAAACCGGACACCCTGGAGTTCCCCAGTACAGTGAAACCTCTCTAAACCGGACACCATGGAGGTCCCCAGTACATTGGAACCTAGTGGAACCTCTCTATACCGGACACCATGGAGGTCCCCAGTACAGTGGAACCTAGTGGAACCTCTCTAAACCAGACACCCTGGAGGTCCCCAGTGCAGCGAAACCTCTCTAAACCAGACATCCTGGAGGTCCCCAGTACAGTGGAACCTCTCTAAACCAGACACCCTGGAGGTCCCCAGTACAGTGAAATCTCTATAAACCAGACACCCTGGAAGTCCCCAGTACAGTGGAACCTCTCTAAACTAGAAACCCTGGAGGTCCCCAGTACAGTGAAACCTCTCTAAACCAGACATCCTGGAGGTCCCCAGTACAGTGGAACCTCTCTAAACCAGACACCCTGGATGTCCCCAGTACAGTGAAATCTCTATAAACCAGACACCCTGGAAGTCACCAGTACAGTGGAACCTCTCTAAACCAGACACCCAGGAGGTCCCCAGTACAATGGAACCTCTCTAAACCAGACACCCTGGAAGTCCCCAGTACAGTGGAACCTCTCTAAACCAGACACCCAGGAGGTCCCCAGTACAATGGAACCTCTCTAAACCAGACACCCAGGAGGTCCCCAGTACAGTGGAACCTCTCTAAACCTGACACCCAGGAGGTCCCCAGTACAGTGGAACCTCTCTAAACCAGACACCCAGGAGGTCCCCAGTACAGTGGAACCTCTCTAAACCTGACACCCAGGAGGTCCCCAGTACAGTGGAACCTCTCTAAACCAGACACCCTGGAGGTCCCCAGTACAGTGGAACATCTCTAAACCGGACACCCTGGAGGTCCCCAGTACAGTGGAACCTCTCTAAACCGGACACCCTGGGCGGCTCCCAGTTCAGTGGAACCTCTATAAACCGGACACACTGTGAGGCCCCAGTTAAGTGGAACCTCTCGAAATTGGACACCCTTAGACCCCAGTTCAGTGGAACCTCTATAAGCCGGACACCTTGTGAGGCACCAGTTCAGTGGAACCTCTAGAAGCAGGACACACTGTGAGGCACCAGTTCAGTGGAACCTCTATAAGCCGGACATACTGTGAGGCCCCAGTTCAGTGGAACCTCTATAAGCCGGACACACTATGAGGCCCCAGTTCAGTGGAACCTCTATAAGCCGGAAACACTGTGAGGCCCCAGTACAGTGGAACCTCCCTAAACCGGACACCATGTGAGGCCCCAGTTCAGTGGAACCTCTATAAGCCGGACACACTGTGAGGCCCCAGTTCAATGGAACCTCTCTAAACCGGACACCCGGGGAGGCCCCCAGTACAGTGGAACGTCTCTAAACCGGACACACTGGGAGGTCCCTAGTACAATGGACCCTCTCTAAACAGGATACCCGGGTTTAGACATATTCCACCACAAATCATGTAAATTGGCATTCCAGGACGTGATAGCACACACATGTCTTAATTTATAAATGTCCGGTTAAGAAATGTTCCGCTACAACTCTCAGTATTTTTCTATCACGAAATCACGATCTGAGTTATTTAGAATTGTCTCATTGAGATAATTCTAAAGAAAATACATTTTAAGAAAGATTGGGAAGGTTCTGGCCTTCTGTCTTCTTCTACATGATATGCCTTATGAGCAAAACGACCCCATGTAGGCCCGCTGTCTGATCAGCTGCTACATTCATAGTATCCTGTTCGTGATTAAGTCAGTGAGACGTTACTGATATCACCAGGTCATTTTTTTATTTTCAGAAATGAATATTCTCATTTTTTGGCGGCCATTTTGGATTTCTTGGTCGGTAAAAATAAAATCAAAATCTGGAGAGAAAAAGTTTGTGATTAACTACAACTCGACACAATGTCACGCTTGTATCACAAAGTGAACAATTCGGCCCCTATATGGAGCTAATAACCTGGGGCCCGTTTCAATAAACTTTCTAATACTAAAATGTTCGTAAGTGCAAATTTAGGAACGTCTATACATTTCAATTGATGGAGTTGCATTTATTGAACATAGGCTGCATATGCTGCTGCAGCCTATGCTCAATAATGTAAATCCAATAATCGTATCCACGTCACTAGACTGTTCTATTTCATATCAGGAAAATAAGCACCGATTTGTCAAGTGTGTTGCGGGTATTTAGTACCGATGTAGACGAAATCCTGATAGTACATTATAGGACACACAGTATGATGGTAAGTCAACGTAAAATCATTAAAAAGAGGTAAGACTGCCACATTTCAATTTGTACTGTAGTGAGAGCTATTTTGTTCGTCAATTATTTTACATACGTTATTTATCTACACAATAACCGTTCATTTTCCACTTCCTGTAGTAATCATTAAGTGGAATTAAATTGTGCGTATCTTCTAGCACAGAGGACAGGTGAAAGACTCGGACCTGTGACATAAAAAGTGCGCAGTGAAAATAAGTTTCATTACCTCATGTACTGTAGGGCAACATGTGGGTTTTTCTCAATGAGCATTTGTATGTCACAGGTCCGATTATGTCACCCGTGACATAGAAGCGTTGTAAATAAAAGGTATTTTCAAGGTTTCCCACCGGTATATTTGACTAACATTTCAGGGCGAATTATCTTGAACGAGTGACGTGGAGATGTGAAATTGAATTACCATACTTATACCCACTTATACCCACTTTTCGGAGAAACAAGCTGGGTATATTGTTTTTGTCATGGGTGTCCGTCCATCTGTCCGTACGTACGTCACGTTTCTTGTATGAAGTAAAACTGTTTAACCATAATAGGTAGGGACTTGAAAAACTTGGTATGTGCCTTCCTTATGGTGTGTAGATGTGCAAAGTGAATTCGATTTTTGATTCGACCGCCGGTCATGGATTATCTCTCCCTTTTCGAAATTCCCAATTTGCCTTGTAAGAAGTAACACTTTTTAACCGTAATAGGTAGGGACTTGAAACTTGTGAATTTCGATTTTTTTATTCGACCCTCGGTCATGGATTATCTCCCCCTTTTCGACTTAGCATTTGTGAAAAGTGGGTATATTGCGATGGCGCACCATCGACTGTGTTCCATTTCTTATTTGTGGCTGTGACTGGAGAAATGTGGCTTATGTGATTGGTGACCAGTGTAGCTCCTGATCAAATAGCACACTCCTATAGCCTGTGTAGCTTGTTTGAAGCATTACGGGTGTTTACTTGATGGAATGGCCGGTGAACAATGCAGCTCCTGATCAGATTGTGCCCATTTCTCCAGTCACAGCCACATTTCAGTACGGTATGTACTACTGGGGGCCGTTTCACGAAACTTCGTACGACTAAAATGTTCGTAACTGTAAAATTATGATTATGAAAAATTTCACATTAACAATCTTTTCTTGTGAACAATTAATGGATTTACTTTATTGAGCCTATGCTGTATTACTTGAAATTTCCAGATGATCCTAAATTTGCACTTACGAACATTTCACGGACACACAGGCATAATTGACTACCATTTTCAGGGCGAGCTATCTGGAACTATTGACGTCGAACTTTGACGAAATTCCAGAGGAGATGCAAATTTCCATATTCTTATTTGTGGCTGTGAATGGTTAAATGGGGCTCATAGGTTTTGCGACCATTGTAGATTCAGATCAGCCTATCCAAGACATAAATACTATATCAAGCATAAAACATTGGCCTGTGCACTCACCCTGCCTGATATGCTCCGAACTTTTCGCCATTCCATCAATGACACCGTCATGCTTCTATCAATCAACAGACAGTCGGTATGAGGCTACATGAGTGTGTTACTATAGTATTTGGTCAGTAGCGACATTGGCCACAAAACCCATAAGCCCCATTCCTCACAGCACATTTCAGTATGTAAGTACATGTACTGTGTCTGTCGGTGTCGGCGGCGGCAGCGACACATCACGGTCACACAGGCATAGTTGACTAACATTTTCAGGGCGAGCTGTATTGAACGATTGACGTCGAACTTTGACGAAATTCCAGAGGAGATGCGAACTTCAATTTCCACATTTCTTGTTTCAGTATGTCCTACTGTGTCTGCTGGTGTCGGCGGCGTCGGCGATACCGAAAACTGACCATGAACTAATACAAGGTACAGTTCGCGTCAAGACCACTTACTAAGGCCACTTAATAATGGGTCAGGGCTGATAAATTGGACGACATAAATAACAATAAATATCGTCAGATAGGTCCTACAGGTGACACCGGTTTTTGAACACATTCTCTAGTATTGAACAATTACAGGATTTAATTGGTACAGTTAATTGGCCAAGACGGGCTTTTATTGTATTAAGTCGTCCAGTTGTCGATTTCACTAAAATTGCTATGTATGATTATCTTGCTAACTGTACTTTGAGGATATGTTTTCAATTTAGGCACCATACATTTTGTTTCCACACATTTGTATGTTTCGGCTATAGAGTAGAAAAAAGTTGGAAAAACGACAGAGTTAAATTTGCCGTCGTCCAGCGCCCAAAAGCTTGAGTATCGAACTAAGAACGTCGGGCCCAAACATACTTTATTTTAAGTTTGAAACAACCATATCTCATATATAGCAATTTAATATTTGGGGTTACAAAAACCGTGGGGTTACAAAAACCGGCGTGTACGTCAACGGTTTTTGTAACCCTCGGTTGTCTGTAACCCCTATAGCCTACCGTGGAAAGTCTATTACATTTTCTGTCACTCGGCTATAATGCAGAAAAAAGTATGAAAAACGACAGAGTTAAATTTGCCCTCGTCCACTGCCGAAAAGCTTGAGTATCGAACTCGGAAGGCCCAAACATATTTTATTTCAAGTTTGAAGCAAGCGCAATATCGCAATACTAATATGTGGTGTTACAAACACCGTCGGGTTACAAAAATCAGCGCGTACGTCAACGGTTTGTGTAACCCCTGGTTTCCGTAACCGGCCCTATATATACACACGTTTATACACTCACTATGCGCGGGCGACGGGTTGGGAGCATGCGAAGGATACTTTAACGTTGGGATACTGTAACATTGCTCCTTCCTGGATGACTACTAAAACTCAAAATCATGTTTCAGCTTCATCAGTTTTATTTACATTAGCATGACTAGTGACCTAAACGTATCTATACTTATATAATACTTATAGTCTTCGCGTTTATATGCAGTACTTGTGCCTTGGCTGTACAACTGATATTGGCCAAACTCCTCCTACTGATGATCAGCGCCACCAGAATACATCAGCAGCAACCAGTGTTATATAAGGGACTAAGCAGTACCAATAATCATGATAATAGCAGCCAAATAGGATTGAAGTGAATGATGCAATCCATGATTTTTGGTAATGCCACCAATTTGAGAAGGCGTCATCGTCTAATGCGCTATTAAGCAGGTGGGTCAAATGGTTCACAATGACCGTTATTGATATGGCTTATGTTACAGTGGCTAACTATCGTCACCCCATACCATCGGGCTGTCAAGCATGCATATGCATTTCAGTACAACTGTCTAGGTGTTTAAATGTCAGTCAAATTAAACATTCAACAGCTGTTGTCGTCCTGTGCACCAATATTTATAGGTTATTTGATTTGTATGCGGATATATGAACGAGCTCCGTAGTCCACTCTTTCGCGACTTTGACTTTAGGAGCGCAATATCTTTGCGCGCGGCGGAACGAGTGGCATATATCCACATAGAAATAAAATAGCCTATTTATTATATACATACATCAATGACAATGTTATGTGTCTCGAAAAATATACAAATGAAAAGTCATGCAGAGCATGATGTTATTAGCCGATCAAATCAGGGTTCAATATATGCCCACATTTTAGTAGTTACGGAATCTCAGGGAAAAGTGAGAGAAGTGTTGATTTCCTCCCCAACCAAATTCTCCCAGTTATATTTAGCTATCATTAATATCTGATCATAGCAATACTTATGGTACCGGTAGTCAAATGTAAATGAACTAGCCACAAGTTTATAAACCATTCTAATGTGTTAATCATTTCCCTATATGCTGGTATATTTGAGCAAAATAAGTAGATTCCGTTATATATATTGGGCCAAGTGATGTTCAGTTGGTGTGGTAAGGGAACCTGCCACCATATCAGCAAATGGTAGTTTCAGTGTTGAATGGATATTGTATATCCCTCACTGTAGCGCCGTTAAACGTAAAAACGCTAAAGATAAGCCAACATTACATAAAATAATGTTGATGTTTTTTTCCCAAAACATCTGTCATCTAAGGGCCGTAATGGCTCCACTTTTCTCTCAGTACAGTATACATATACTGCAGGGATAATCCCCACTCGTTATTAGCCGATCTATTTATAGATCGGCTATATATTTGTTATCCGTCGGTTTGTGAAAAAGTTTGTAACCACCCTTTTCTCCTATATTCGGTAATCTACAAACGCGAAATTTGTTGTATCACTTCCAAACTACATCAACCGGATACTTTTTCATTTTTGGCCATTATCTCTGTTTAAAACTTTAAATAAGCGAAATAACACAATTTGGCTATAAATAGACGTTATAACTACAAGAGTTCGGCGGTTTGCAATTTGGTTTTAAATAAACGTTTGTACGTCACAAACCGGAAGCTCCGCCATGTTCCAATATCTCGATACACAAATCAAAACACGTCGAAGTTTGACATAAATTCAGTTAGCTAAACGCATAATGGTTGTGAAGTGTTCTATATACGGATATAGTCATCGTAAAGATCGCGAAAGGACACTGGAATAGTATATATTGCCTGCAGTAATCACAAATCAAGGTGTGGAATGCGAGAAACTGAGTTCGGATCGGACACGTGAATTTCTGGCTAGAATTGGACAAGAATTTGGGCACAAGAATATCCAAAATGTTCGGGTGTATTCGGCGCATTTTGTCAATGGTAAGTCCTTGATATTATAAATAATCCGATAGTTCTACTTGTCAGCTGGTGAGACAATGTGAGCTGGTGTAATAATTATATTGTGTGTGAACCCCACCCAGAGCTCCAGATAAGCTGCGTATTTGCGTAAATACCAAATTAAAATTGCCAAAAACCCAATTGAAATCAGAAGTAGTGAGTATCAAAAAGCAATGAGAACAATTGTGATACCTTTATCATGCTGCAGAAAACAATAAACAGACCACAATATAGCATATTTTTTCCATGAAAACACATCCAAGGAGACAATTCTAATGAAATGCCAAGATATGTTTTCATTTCGAAACAAACAGTAGTGTGATTTAATTTTACCCAATTAAACTTTTGAAATACCCAATTGCTTCAGAACTGATGGAGTAACAATACTCAGTTACTAATTCTAGTCCAGGCTCCCTATACTAATACAAGTCCGCATATACTTTTCGCGGCGCGATTTTTGACACTTGATTCTGGTAATATGACCCATAGGCTACGATAATAACCCAGGTAGACTTTCGAGATAGGCGACAAACGTCAATGAAGAGAGAAAATCAAAGATGGCCGCCGTTTTCACTAATAATACACTGGATGAGCCATAATTTCATATATAAAAGACATGTGGACATACTTTTGGTATCGGTTTTGATTGACTAGAGTATATCCAACATATTGCAACAGTTTGTGTTACAAAAGACTCCTGTTTGCAGCCACAAATATAAGATGGCCGCCGTTTTAAACAGGAAAAACACTTTGTCAGACATCAATTTATCTCTGCAAGGCAAGCATACATCTAATCAGTATTTATTTTCACTATCTGTCCAATTCATAACACTCTGGGCACGTTTATCCACAATCACTCGTGATATGCAAACAATAATCCAAGATGGCCGCCATAATTACTAAGAAAAACCTGTGTACGGCACACATGCATAGCTAAAATGACTACTGTAAAAGCTTTTTGCATATATTTGGAACATGTGTTTGGCATTGTTGCGACAATAATGCATTGCTACAATTCTGACACCTGTTTTTCAAAATGGCCGCCAAATTTCGACGATTTAAATCGCTCATATATATGAACTAAGAAGCAACTTTCCAATAAATAGTGAACACCCGGATATTTCAATAGGTAATACGAAAAATATACACCTTTAAATCATCTAATTTGGATGTCAGAACTTAAATCGAGAACAAAAAGAAAATTACACCATTTATTGTATTAAACAACCAACTGAATCGTAGCACATTATAATTACGTCGATAACATGTATGCATATTTACGCATACTAATTGATTGTTCCACATATACTCAGTAGCAGTAAGCATTATGTATGACAAATCAATCCTAGTACAAGTCTACTCACAGCAGTGTTACTAATACCGATTACTATAGCTACAACTATTAGGGACGATATCAAACGTTGTTCATAAAGCTGGGTGACGACGATAATTGTGTCTGTTACACTATAAGTCATCGTTCAATTAAACACATGTAAACGTTATGCAAGTCTTACCAATACTATTGCAATTGTTTTCGGGTGAACAGCGCGATTATGTTGTCACAGGTTTTGACAATCATTTGCTTTTTTGTGGCAAAATGACACACACTTAACGGCACTAGATCTGCCACCACAGTTACATGTTGTTAGCACGGATACAGGTAATCGTTTCAAGAACTTTCCTGGTTTCAGAGAACCATCTACATTAATCCAGCCAAAGTTGGTGGGATCAAGTGCGCTCATATCGTCCAAAAGTGTGATTGCACCGCGAACTACAAAGAATGCTCGTGTTATATATCCGCGGACAACACTGGACGTTGGGGGAAGTTCATCTATAGCCCTTATAGCAGTGTGTCTGGTATGGTACTGAATCGTAACTCATCAAACGTTGACTCCGTTGTTTTTTACCTAGAGCCAGACCATACTTGCACAAGATAACGCTCAGCCATCTGAATTTCATATTCGTCAAGAATGTCACTCTCCGAAATTGGCTAAGTACGTTTCTGGGTGACTTATAACGGCACTATGCTTTATACCGAATTTGCTCACTGAGCCATCGCTACGGGGCGCCAAGTACGGGGCGCCAAGTGGGACATGGCTCAATTTTGTCAACAAAATTCATTTTTGTGCCACAAAATTCAATTCTGTGTCACAAAATTCACTTTTGTGCCACAAAACTCAATTCTGTGTCACAAAATTCAATTCTGTGTCACAAAATTCAATTCTGTGTCACAAAATTCACTTTTGTGCCTCAAAATTCACTTTTGTGTAACAAAATTCAATTCTGTGTCACACAATTCAATTCTGTGTAACAAAATTCAATTCTGTGTCACAAAATTCAATTCTGTAAATTCTGTGTAACAAAATTCAATTCTGTGTCACAAAATTCAATTCTGCACACGCATGTAAGAAGGACTACCATTGGTCAGAAACTGCACTGGAGAAATGGGTCACGGTCGCCGATCTACACATTCAATGTCGATGATTCATTTCTCATTCTGCCGATGATTCATTTCTCATTCTGCCATTTTGCTTCAACTATCTCCAAACAGTCAAACGTTGGCAAGCCTCGGAATTCCTACGCGTTTCCTAGCCTTGCCTGATAAACTTGATATCAAAATACACTAGCTAGCCTGGTATTCTCTATATATGGGCATGCTCTCAGGTCTATCTATGTCCCGACTACTTTATGTTTGACCCTGTTTACATAATTGAGGGAAAATTCTGAATATTTTTCTTATTTCTCCTTCAAAGTATATATGCTTATATGGTGTGACCACTCATTTGTAATCATAATATAACCAAAATAACTGTCCATAAAGAAGTATAATATTGATATATTGGGTTATATTTTCGCATTGAAATATTTAAACCTGCAAGTGTACTCCACCATCTAGTAAAATGGACTAAGACCGATCTCAACCAATCAACGTAGAGATGACATAGACTATCCTACGCAAACTATTTTTTGTGGACAAAACTGAATTTTGTGGACAAAACTGAATTCTGTCCCACAAAACTGAATTTTGTTCACAAAACTCAATTCTGTCTTACAAAATTGAATCCTTTATAACAAAAATGAATTTTGTATATCAGAATTTTACATAATTGGATTTTGTGATTTTTAGTGTTACAAAACTCAATTTTGTCTGGACAAAATTGGTTTTTGTATCAGAATTTTACATAAATTGGATTTTGTGATTTTTAGTGTTAAAAAACTCAATTTTGTCCGGACAAAATTGGTTTTGTACACATAATTAATCTGTCCTGCATGGCGCCCCGTAATCGCCGGTCGTGATATGCGCTTTAACAAGAACTTGACAGAGCGCGGCACCTAACTTCCCGTATGATATATGGAGTGGTATGAGTCACCATTTCGTATCTACACCATACTGTACCCTCAACTCCTTCATGTGTCTATTCAAAATGTATTCCATGTATCGCAGCACAGAACGACACTGACGATGTCGTTCGAAATTACTATGACACGTTCACATCCTCTTTCAACTGTCCAATTGGTATGTGGAATAATACGAGCATCCGCTTCTTCCAGCCAGCTACTGAGTTCTGCTATGTCACCAGTTTGTCCTCCTTCGGGCTGCTCAAATAGCTGTGCGGGAAGAACTTCGCCATCCACAACCATTCCACTCAGTACCAGTGAATGTCTCTTATGTCACGAATGGCAACGTCTCGTACTAATATTTCCAGCTTTGACTTATTCGAAGCCAAAGTCCAGAATTGGTATTGACACTGTTTCGTGCATCTCAGCACAACCAGTTGAACCTGCACGACGTAGTCTCTCGCATTCTTGTATCGACAACTCAGCATAACTGTCAAAGATGATATGAGTTTCGTCTGCCTGAGAAACACCACGGGCACCTGAAATCACCTTCTTTATGACCTCGCCAAAGTGACCATATGATGTTAAATTATGTACCTGGCAAACTCTTGACATGAAATCGATTATAATCGTGGTTTTCAATACTGATTGTCTTTGGAAATCATAGTCGCTGTCAGTGAAGTTCAGCTCTAATTCTGTAATCAGCGCACTTGTTGTTGATTTAGGTGGAAAATCACCATCGAGAAATGGACTGCATGGGAGAAGATCATAACTGTCATTGAAATTCCTCGCTCCTTTGCCATTTCACAGTCACGTTGAGCTGAAGCGACGTCTTTGGTAGATATGTCATCCTCGATAGAGCCCAGTAGTGTAGCACGTGTATATGTGTCAGCTGCGACATCAACCTTAGGAAGCTTCCGCTTAGATATAGTATCGCTCAACTTCTTCGATTTCTCAACATATCGCTCGCGCCGAAATTCTCTGTAAGCTCTATGTCCGTTCTCTATGACGCCGAGCAAACGCATATTTGTATCCTGGTGCACCACGCGTTTGGTGACGAAGTTGTGTAGTTGAACTAGTGTTACTGGAATGAGAAAAGGGTTTCCTCGGGACTGTATAAAATTAAGCAGACGCACAACATTTCTATCGAACAGCTCACCTTTCCGGCCGCTTAGCTCATGATGGATTGATGTTTCCATGTGCTCCATGATGCGATCATTTGTCGGTGCACGAAATGTATTGGAGATGCCAAGAATTTCGTGGAAAATCAACTGCCACTCAACAACTAATTCAGAGTTACGAGTTTGGCCGACAATGCCACCCTGGCTTTAGGATGTCCGTTGAATCGACTGTTCTAACTTCATATCTGGCGCTACAGCGCTCCCATCTCTGTCCTTTACCACAAACCGGCCACGCATGTATGACATGTACAAGTCGGGGTGCTCCACCTCTCTCTACTTTGACTCTCTCGAGGTAATGTACCACGAGCCATACCGATATATAGTTTATGGCATCAAACTCCTGGAATATTGCCATGACCGAGTCAACAGTTGAGACGTGAAGTGGCCAATTCCCATCCCTATCCGCGACAATCAGGTGCTTTATCTGAGTTACAATGTTTTGAAATACTCCCCAGAATCCACACAACTCCGACTTGGCCTCACATTTTCTTACAAATCGCTGGAACAACTGCCGCAGATTGCCGGATACAGCAAGAACCTCGGCAAACTTAGCAGATGAATAACTGTGCTGTTTTCTTTTCAAAACACCTTTCAGCTGTACCACAGATTCCAAAAATGCAACAAGTTTCATGGCTAAGCCAGGACACCATCCATGCTAGTGTATCCAATACTTCAGAGACAATTAGCATTCCCTGGAATGACCGAACATAATGCCCACCTGACAATACTGACTGCAGTACACGTTTCCAAAACACCTCAGACTCAATGAGTGCATCTTCCATACCACTACCGGTAATATATTTTCCAGCACAACGCAGCAACACCTTGGCCATGTGGAACATTCCCATCATTTGATATATGTCGTTGAAAACATCCGACTTCATAAAAATATCAGCGACTGTATGAAAAACTGCCTCATCACAGAAGACAGGAAGTCTTACCTGATCCAACTGAGCTCGAACACACTGACAAATTGTGAGAGCTTTTCTCACTGTGGCATAATCTGTAACTGGAGAGGGAATAACTGGAAGAAATCCTACCCGCATCATAGGCACTGTTGCTCTTGAAATTAGTGCATGTATACCACCCTAAGGAGGCAGACCACCCGTATGACTATCTGGCAAACCACACCGGACCAAGGAGATCAGAAACTCGGAGTCACTAGCCTTCGTAACTGCAGAAGTGGACAGCGTTAAATCTGTGTCTTCTACTAGTTTGAAATTGGAAGGTAGACTTGGTCGCACGAACGGTTGGGGATGTTTGGGAACAATTTGGCAAGGAAGCGTTTTTTTTGACAGCACGGGATGATTTACTCAATGTTGTGCTCGATACCTATGAGGAATATCGGATGCATCCTGAAACAGTACCATCACGGTGTCATGCGAACTGTGGGTGCCTGATAATGAAGAATTGTCCACGAAGTCCGCATTGTCTAGAGCCCCAAGTGTGAAACCTTGTCTAGTTAAATGACTGGGAATGGGGGTACCTAGTGCTTCAAACGTTTGGATGACGTATGCCGATGCAAGGTTACGGGAACCCCTCACCCCCTTATACCCAGTCAATACGCCGATGCGATTCATAGATGTCAAAAGCTCGCGACTTCGGCATTTACCGTACACAGTTTGACCTAACATGGCGTGAAGTGGGGTTACAAGTGAAAGTACAATATCTGAAATAGACAATGTAACCGACTGTGCTGATGCTTAACAGCCCATTCTACATATTGACTAGCACCTACATCCCCACTGTCAGAACCAGGGCTACTACTCTCGTCATCAACATCGATGCCATCCTCATCCATTTGTAACTTTTCTATTTTCAACAAACGAATTCATTTTTGTTCAATTTACGCGGAAATATTAACTATAGACAAAACAGAATTACTGTGAACTAAAAATAATTTGCAAAAAGTTATATTTATTGTTTTAGATACTAGTGTAAAGATGTCAAAGTTAGGACACGCACAGTGAAACAAAATGTGGCGGCCATCTTGGAATTTTGTCTGCATATGCCGATCATTTGCACCGAAACACGTTTCATAGGACGGACAACTAATGTGAGAAGCAGAGAAGAATATATCAACTTTAGCAATGCTCAAAAGTTATATAAAATAACCTTCGTACGGCGGTTATTTAGAATATAAATGACGCTTCTGAAAAACACTCCCCATCTCGAGTCTTTGGCTGCATATGACGCCCTTATGCAAACCTAATATATTAAGAATGACTGACACCTGACATCGCATCATAATTGATTCCAAACGTATGGCCATACGTCATTTAAACACGAAAATATAACATATTTAGAGAGTTTTATTAATAAAATGGCGGCCATCTTGAAATTGCGATCATTTACGGTAAGCTAGTATGAATCAAACTTGCCCAACAAGTCAGGTAAGTAATCGTTGGTAAAACTGCATACGGGTTTTGTATTTAAACATGTTTTAGATATATAAAACATGCTGCTTCTATGCCTTCTTCCGCAATATGGCGGCCATCTTGGATTTTGACTTCCCAACGGTTTTTGTCGCCTGTCTGAAAAGTCTACCCGAGTTTTTTAAAAATGGATATGTTATATTAATAGAAACAAGTGTAAAAAATCGCGCCGCAAAAAGTATATACGGATTTGTATTGGGGAACCAGGACTATTCCTTATCTGGAGCCCTGCGGCCACCCACTGAATTGTAATGTTTGACACCCGTGCTGTCACTGTACTTAACATGCTTAAGACGTGCGAGATGGTGTATTTTGATGGGCAATACAAAATTGCAGTTTGTATGGAATTTCATGAAAAATGTTTACAGATTTTGCGATATTTACTGTAAATCATGCCAAACGTTGATTAAATTCTCAGAGCAAATGCAGAATGTCACCATATTGTCACCATTCAATGTTATTTATGAAAGATATTGTAAATTTTGTAAATATTTTTCATCAAAGTGCGCACATGTTTGTACATGCAAAATTACATGGCGCATGTCATATGTATAAAATTTGTCATAAATTGTCAATATTTCAGTGATATTTCATAAGAGTACACCTTTTCTTTTTTATTTCTCCTCAAAAGTGCATGTAAATGTTGTGACCACTCATCTGAACCGTCTCGGCAAGAATGTTCAGATGGTGTATGCAACATATACTTCCGAGAAGAAATAATAAAAATAAGTTATTATAGTGTAACTAAATGTGCAAAGTTACAATATCAGACAAGTACACATGTATTTATTTGTTTTTAATATATATCATGTATATGTTTCAGGAAAGAAGGCAGAGTTGTATGACCATCTTAACCCAAACTGGGCACCATCAGTTAATCTGGGCGGACAAAAGCGAGCACCATCTACATGAAGATATGATCGGCAGCAGGATAAGAAGAGAAGGAAGCCAGCTAAATCCACAACTATTGTTGGACCTGATCATACTGAGACGGGTATGGATATGGGTGACAGCGTTGATGAAGACGACGTTCAGTCACAGACTGATGTTCATGGTCCACTCATGGAGGCTATGTCGCTGGAGCTGCAAGAACTGCGTACAGAGAATTGGGAAATGGGGAGCTGAAGAAAAAAGTTGCCCATTTGGAAACTAAATTCACTGCAAGTTATTGTAAGGATAGTGACGAGAAGGTGAAACATTTAACAGGATTTCCATCATTCAAAGTTCTATCTATATTGTTTAATTTTCTGGAGCTTCACCTGCCATCCAGTCTGATCATGCCCAAATTCAAGGTAATGATATTGACATTAGTGAAATTGCGACTAAATTTGTCAAATCTCTTTATTGCGTATGAATTTGACACTACTCAATCAACAATATCTATACTTTTTTACACGGACAATTGAATGTATGTACAAGCGGCTAAAGAAACTCATACGATGGCCAGAGCGCGAGACATTGAGAAAAACCATGCCAATGGAATTTAGGAAGTACTTCGGCCACAGGTGTGCAGTGATAATTGATTGTTTTGAGGTATTTATTGAGAAACAAAGTGGTTTGAAAGCCAGAGCAGAAACCTGGTCTTCATACAAACACCACCACACTATGAAATTTCTAAGTAGAATTACTCCTCAGGGCAGTGTGTCCTTCATGGGGTGGTCGTGTGAGTGACAAGTTTGTGACAGAGAACAGTGACTTCCTGTCCAAGTTATTACCTGGGGATTTAGTGTTTTGGACAGAGGATTTGATGTCAAGGACAGTGTTGGCTCGGTAGCTGCAGAAGTGAAGATTCCAGCATTTACGAAAGGTCGTGATCAGCTATCCCCTCTGGACGTGGAATCAACGCGCAAACTTGCCCACTCAAGAATACATGTGGAACGGGTTATTGGTTCAGTTCGACAGAAATATACTATATTGAACGGTTGTCTTCCCATTAATTGTCTCATGAACTAAACAAGGATAAGTTTGGTAAGACGGTAACTGACACAATTGTTACCGTTTCGTTGGACTAGTAAATTTGTGTGACTCAATTGTTGATTTTAACTGAACCAAATTGATCTACACTGGTCCTTGCACTTATTCGTGTCCTTTTGAAAATGCTGAAATCTTCTTTTTCTGATTCACTTATTTCGCCATCAAACATTTACTTTTCTATTGATTGCAAGGAAATAGCGATTCTGCGATTTCGGTCGGCTGCCAGCATGGTACCGGTAAACAGGTTGTCTGTCGGTCGGTATAGTCGACTACACCGACCGACAGCCGACCTATTTATCTGTACCATGCCGGTGTAACGTGAGCCCCTTAAGTCCGTGAAAACCTTCAGCCTTGCCAAACGGCTTAAGGGGCTCACGCTGGGGGGTGTGAGCCCCTTAAGTCCGTGAAAACCTTCAGCCTAGTCATAGCGGCATAAAGGGCTCACGCTAGGGGGGGGGGGGGGGGGGGTGAGAACTTTAAGCCCGTGGAAACCAATTTGTTGGTATATACACAATATGAATGGTAACGATGATATTACGCGATATGCACACCGCGTACCGTAGTTCTTCTACCAAATGGCGTATATTTATATGCATGTGCCGATATGTAACCGACCGTGAGAAGTTGAAGCCTGTATGTAAACTAATCTATAATCGGTGGCTTTGCAAACCCCTTTGTTGGTATATACCCAATGTGCCTATTAATAATTATATTATGCAATATGTTCCAATATAAGGCAAAAAAAACGTGAAATATATGGGACTGATTTCAATTTTCACGGCGGGGACAAAAGCACCCGGCCATGAGAAGTTTCAGCCTGTCCGTAAACTTGATATATAGAGAACACATCGGTAGTTTTTCACACCCCTGTGTTGATATATACCCAATGTGCCTATTAATAATGATATTATGCAATACGTTCCAATATAAGGCAAAAAAAAACCGTGAAATATATGGGACAGATTTCAATTTTCACGGCGGGGACAAAAGCACCCGGCCATGAGAAGTTTCAGCCTGTCCGTAAACTTGATATATAGAGAACACATCGGTAGTTTTTCACACTCCTGTGTTGGTATATACCCAATGTGCCTATTAATAATGATATTTTGCAATATGTACCAATATAAGGCAATAAAAACGTGAAATATATGGGACTGATTTCAATTTTCACGGCGGGACAAAAGCACACGGCCATGAGAAGTTTCAGCCTGTCCGTAAACTTGATATATAGAGAACACATCGGTAGATGTTCACAACCCTTTGTTGGTATATACCCAATGTGCCTATTAATAATGATAGTATGCAATATGTTCCAATATAAGGCAAAAAAACGTGAAATATATGGGACTGATTTCAATTTTCACGGCGGGGACAAAAGCACCCGGCCATGAGAAGTTTCAGCCTGTCCGTAAACTTGATATATAGTTTCTGGTATTCAGTAACAATTTCAAATACAAAAAAAATCAGACGACACTTTATCTTCTCCGATCTGTTATGGTTTAAATAAATATGTTTACATTTCTAATTCTAGAATTAAATTATCTATTTGCATGGAATAATGAAAGAGTTAATTTTAACAAAATTTGATGTCTTTGTATCGAAAAGAGAAACAGTTCCGCATTCAATCCAGTCATCGATGATCATTCCAATATACAAGTTAAATTCTTTCGCATAGCAAAATCACATCATGAGTAAATCATACACAACGATAAATTTCACTATTTCACATCCAAGTGTGGTACGTTTTCACCCTTTTGTTTTGACCCGGGTACGTTTTGACCAGAACCCAAATGATCACATTATATAAATGGGTTTTATACGGCAAATAGTAAGAAAAAACATAGCAATTGATACATATTATGATTATATAAACATGGATATATTGGACGGCTACTTACCATAATGCCAGATGAATCATATCTAGTCTGTAGCATCACTTTGTCTTCTCCAGCGACAGTACGATAGTATGCAGCAGTGAATACAGAGTATGTTAACTGCAACATTATTCCAGTTGAAAGAATTAACATTTTAATATAGGTGAAGGCGCTTAGCATTACACAAATATGTAGCAAGTCAACCGAAATCTCATAAATACCCGATTTTTGGCGGTCATCTTGAAAATATGATAATTATATACCGAATATTAGTGTAGTTTACGTAAATTCTTTAATATATCCATCAGAAATGTTTTTGAACAAGTTACACCAATTTCCAAGTTAAGGACCATGATCTATTGGCTCATATATTGGCAGTTTTCGACTTCCGTCAAGCATAAAGTTCAATGACCTTGAAATGACCTTGAACTTGGTTTAAAAAAATGGCACCCGGATTTTTTGGAAACCTTATACATTCAAGTTTATAAAAACACCGGGTGCCATAAATTAACACGAGGTGCCGGAATCTTATATATATACCTACTTCCGCTCCAATCAGATGTATACTTACGGGAGCAGCTGTATTTTTACAGGTGCAGCTGTATTTTTTACAGGTGCAGCTATACCTTTTACAGGTGCAGTTATAAAAATACAGGTGCAGCTGTATTTTGTACATATGCAGCTATACATTTACAGCTGCAGCTGTACATTTTACAGGTGCAGCTACAAAAATACAGGTGCAGCTACAAAAATACAGGTGCAGCTGTATTTTTTACAGGTGCACCTATACATTTACAGCTGCAGCTGTACATTTTACAGGTGCAGCTATACATTTACAGGTGCAGCTATAAAACTACAGGTGCAGCTGTATTATTTACAGGTGCAACTATACATTTTCAGCTGCAGCTATAAAAAATACAGGTGCAGCTGTATTTTTTACAGGTGAAGCTGTATTTTTTACAGGTGCATCTGTATTTTTTACAGGTGCAGCTGTATATGTACAGGTGCAGCTGTATTTTTTACAGCCGCACCTGTATATTTACAGGTGCACCTGTATATTTTTATAGCTGCACCTGTACTTTCAGTTTTGATCCCGTTCGTAAACCATACAACTGTTCCTTGTAGTTATACAGACATAGGTCATACCCAGTGAAAATGTGTAGCATATCCTCACAATTTTATGCATTAATGTTTACCAATAATATTTATTTCAAAGATACATAATATACATCAAATTATATGCATCTGTGTTTTACCATTTTCCCCACTCCATTACTCCACAAGAGGTGCTTGAAAATTTACCAAACAGAAAATTACGAAAACACATTGAGTGAATACAGGCTGCAAGGATTGTGGAATGATTCTTTGGAGGATTTTGAACTTTTTCATTCTTTCAATGGAACGCTCAACATGAATTCTATGTTTAGCAATGTCTTTTAACGCAGATTCCTCTTGTGGAGTAAATCTGTGTCTCGTACCAAGACATGGTGGCCTAATCATTTTCACTTGACGCTCATTCAGGAGATCATCAATTAAAAACCCTCAGTCCGCCATAATGACATCACCTGGCTCAAGGAAATCTAAAAAATCAGACTGTTTTACAATTTCCTTGTCACTAATGCTTCCTTCAAATGCATCAATACATAAACAATAGCACCATTTGGAGCAATAGCTACAAGAAATTTGTAAGATTTATATCCCTTGTAGGAGGAGTACTGATTTCCTTGAGCCTCGAAGTTACAAGGCGATTGGACATGAACTTCAGTGCAATCTATTATACACCTTATATTTCCTTCTTGAAGCAAACATGGCTTTGCGAAGTGCATAACATTGTTTGTACAGTAACTGGATCCATGTGATGATGATGGTGGAAACCAGACGTGTATTGGTTTTGAACCGATAAGCTAAATCCTGGTGCAATAAGCGGAGACGTAGACGTATTAAGGTCATGAATAATTGGTTCATTGGTGACATAGTTCTTTTGCGCCCTCGTCTTTTACTCGGAGTCTTATTGACATCAGACACATTAGAATTCCAATAGTTCATCTTTTCTGTACATTTCCCTAAAAAATCCCACAGACACATGAATTGAATGTAAGTTAATCCAATATAAAATTTAAAGGCTTTATCATCATCCTTGACACTGTCAACATTGAATGTGTCATAAAATGCAGTAGATGTGTCCGAGGTTTGTTTTTTACCCACAGGCTTGCGTAATGCAAATAGTGTAACACTTTCATTTAATTTGGCACTGTTTTCCAATATTTTATTTTGTATACTTAATTTAATTACTTCAGTTGTTGGTGGATTGTCTGTTTGACATTCATGATCACGTACAGAAGGTTTACATGTGGTTCCAACACTTATAAAGAGCTGTCGCTGGTCTGGAATGGTCTTGGTATGTGAAGTTGATGGAACTTCTGGTGCGCTGGAGCCCACGACACCCACATCACTTTCATTTGTATCCGTCAACAGCAGTAGACTCTGCGCTGCATCCGATCTTTCCAGTTTGATTTGCTTTGGTGATCGATATTCATGACGCTGAGCTGGTCGTCTTCTTTTAGTTGTGACCTGCAAATAGAAAATGTACAAAAAAAAATACCATTACTTTCATTATGAACCATTTCAATAGATCCAGATGAGCCGACTGATCATGCTGAGCTCATTATCAGGTGCATCAGCAATATCTGGACTGTTGTCAGCATAGACCCAGATCAGACTGCACACTTATGACTGACTGACCTTAGGGCTAAGGGCATGGCATAATATGAACTGGATCGTATGAACAGTAAAACAGTATGGCTCATTTTACAATGATTTAAGTTGAAAAACTGAAAAACTGAAAAAACGGATACACACACTCCCCACACACAGACGGACATACGGACCTTTGTGAAATGTGTTAGCCAAACCATCAATACAGTCTGATCACTCAGATCAGGGTCAACATTCATGATTATTACTCAACAAAATGCACAGGCTGACTCTTCAGTGGCCAGTTCAGACCAATATTATAATCCGGTTATTTGCACTGTCCGGACACACCTCCGTCATTACAAGTTGTATAGGTCCTACTGTACATGTACATGTACATGTATGTCAATAATTAATAGGCCTAATGTACCTGTGTTCCGCATTTGATGGGGTCGGGATATTCAGCTGTCGGGCCTCGTCCACCCACAAAGTGCATCGAACATATGTAGGTGTCTCTGGTAACATCGTCAATAGTAAAATATTTTCGACCACAGTCCTGTACCCAGCGTTGACATTTTTCTCGATTTTATGCAGGTTTTGGAAACCCGTTCCCAAATCCATCCAATAAAGTATTTGTCGTCACCGGGTTTCAGGGTTCGTGAATCGCCATAGCAGCAATGTTTTGTTGTCACCATTATGTTGCGAAATATTCTAGCGTAAAACCTGTACTGTATGCTCTATTTATCTACAGATTACACTCCGCAATACACAAAGTTGTAGTCCAAATTATGTGGCAGCACGCGAGTGTGCGGAGCTACCGGAGCTACCGGTTACAGTATCATCTAAAAATAGACGCAAGCTCCGTACAAATCGCCCCGGGACTAGAAGGCAAACCGCCTAACTTTAGTTTACCGAACTCTTGTAGTTATTTTTAAAACGTTTATTTATAGCCAGTTTACCGAACTCTTGTAGTTAAAACGTTTATTTATAGCCAAATTGTGTGATTTCGCTATATTTAAAGTTTTAAACAGAGATAATGGCCAATAATGAAAAAATATCCGGTTGATGTAGTTTGGAAGTGATACAACAAATTTCGCGTTTGTAGATTACCGAATATAGGAGAAAAGGGTGGTTACAAACTTTTTCACAAACCAATGGATAACCAATATATAGCCGATCTATACATAGATCGACTAATAAATATGAACGAAGTAAACAAATTAGTGATGATTTAGAATGAACTATTTTACGAGGTTAAACGTAGTTCCGGCATTGACCAATATGAACACACGAGGCGTCAATATGGAAAACATGTTGATGGCTTGCGTTCCTTTATGTTTCAATGGGAAATGAAAGTACAATGCTCGTATATAATAAGTTGTATAATTGGCACATATTTAATTTTGCCATGCGTGTGGGCCATTTCGATATCTTATATTTAGTCAACATGTATGGCACATGAACAGCCAAAGCTTAATGCATGACAAGGAAGGTCAATTGAAGGCCAGACTGAATATTCTATATTATAGCCACCGATATGACACATGTATACGCGGAATAGAGTGTGCAGTTTATCTTCTGTAATTTATGATGAAAGCAAATTTGTTGCCGTCCTGGCCTGCTAGAATTTCTATTTAATCACAATGGGCGACAACATAAATTAATATTTACACCACCAACTTCCTCGCAACCCAAAACACATGCACATGCATGGTCTACATATTCAATACACTAATTTGCATTATGCAATGCATACTTAAAGTGTACTTGTTCAACTGTACTATTATCTACACGAACTCTGACACAGTATAGTGCATCTTTTATCTTATCTTGTACTCGACTACTGCCATGGATGTCGACCGTGTCACCATATACATGTGTTCACTGTCAGATAATTAACATGAACTCTACCGAAACTCGAATACTAGTATATGCTCATAATCAGTTGAAGGGTCCGTGGAAAAGAGGGGATTTAGCCCTCTTTTCCACTGCTCCCTTCATTTGTTAAATCCACATATATGGTATGCATGACCTAAAGCAAAGTAGTACTATGATACTATACAAGTATACTATCTCAGTCGTACTACCATAAGATGTTTACGCATTGAAAGAATTACAGAAAGTATCTGATTATATTTCCGTGGCCATTGAAATAACAACAACAAATACTGGATTCACTAGTACAGTGTAATACTACAAGATAAAATATACGCATGGTTAGGCTCCTCCTACTGATGAGCAGCGCCACCTAAATAGATCATCAGCAACCAATGCTATCAAAACAACTAGGAGTACGAAGCATAGCATACAATGGGATTTAAGTGGAATGATGCAATCCTTGGAATTTGGTAATGTTACCAATTTCAGAAGGTGCCAGGGTCTAATGTGTTCTACTATAATCAGGTGGATAAAATAGTTCTTAGTGGCCATTGTATATTGCACTTATGTTACTATGATTGAATACCGCCGGTCACCCCATGGCATTAGGTTGTCAATCATGCTGGTGCAATTTCATTATAATGGCAACGTGTTCAAATGCAAGACGATCCAGCCACCGAGACACAGTGGTTCCATAGGTCCGCACGTGAGCATATCGTGCATTCCAAAGAAGTTAGCCCTGCCCTGGTTATACAATCTACCTTTGTTGTTATCATCAGACCATCATCAGGGGCCCGTTTCACTAAACTTCGTACGACTAAGATGTTTGTAAGTGTACAATTATGATAGTCTGTAAATTTCACATTATCAACGTTTTCTTGTAAACAATTATTGGATTTACATTTATTGAGCATAGGCTGCATATACAGCCCATGTTCAATAAATGTAAATCCATCAATTGATATGCCCAGACTATCCTAAATTTGCACTTACGAATATTTTAGTCGTACGAAGTTTAGTGAAACGGGCCCCAGCATCGTGCATGCTGATGTTGGTCTGATGTTAGCTCTAACGGTACAATGTATACTAATTGTATTTTGGACCTGTCCATCTATCAACAGAGTTGATAAAGGAGAACGCTGACCTTAAGAAGTCGATGACATTCATTAATGGTAACCTGGAGGACTTGACGCGGCAGGTGATGCTGCAGCAGACGTTCGTCGAAGAGAGGATCCGCACGGACGGCTCGTCCGGTCTGAAACAGGTGACTAGTCACAAGATAGAGAGAAATATAGCCATACAAAATGCGTAGCCATGTGCGGGTCATGTGTGACTTTGAATACAACTTGATGTCAGTAGATCATCTGTATCAGAAATCGACAGTATTACATCTAATAACGGAAACCGACGCTAGATAAATATATCACATGCTTGACTAAGAAGAACACATTTTGCCCGTGGCATCGTGTCAAACAATGGATTATATGTGCTAGTTTAGTTGCAGCTTTAAAAGAGAATAATCACAATCGTCTATTTTATTTGCCAGTCCAGCCAACTGAGTGTCGCACGATTAAATGATCGTTCTAAAATTGAAACCCTAAACGCCTTATACAAAGGAGGAACTCTGCATACATATTCTAAATATTCAAACGTATTATTCGATTCCAAGCTAATCCGTTATTAAATAGCTATAGGTTTAAGCAGATACGTAAGTCCAAAGCGAAACTATTATTCCATTAGAGATGGAAAGTCCAAATCAGAATAGAACTGTGATACGATTACCGTCAATCATTTCTCGACTTACTCCTCAATCGTTCCAGAAGTAACTTACTTGTATGTCCAGCAATGTCTAAGCTGTTCTAAAACCAACACTCACTTGTGTTGTTAGGTCCGTAATGGTCACGATGGCACCCGGACCTACTACACGGACTCATTTGCCAAGGGCGGTGTGGCCGGTATTCACGAACACGCCAACAATGTGAGGTAGGTACCGAACTTCCCTGGTGTATTGCGGTACAATATTTGTTGGCAATTTGTAGCGGTGACTAGATGATGAACTTAATGTGGTTGTAGACAGTCTAATCTTGATTGCTTTACCACTGCATGGAGCTTGTTGAAAACGGTTTGTTCCATTAGCAGAAGTATATCACGTATTTCATAGACCGAATTACAAAGAGTACTGGAACCCGACCAGCCTGCGTGGAAGTACATGCTGTTCTAAGTCTTTTACGACCGGGAAAGGGTATATGCCTTATTACTCCGTTCACACGCATGTGCCCGTTTTATTTCCTTGTCCCAACAAAATGGACTGTAACTCAGGTCGACTATTTACTGTTTCGAAACGTAACTGAAGTGGTCAGTAGAAGAAGAAAGCCTCCTTCTTGCACTGACCCCCTTCACACGGCCCAAATATTGTAATTTCATGAAGACATTGTGTCCAATGGACTACGTCTTTACTTGTATTGTAGAACGGTTGGACTGGGTGAACTTAACATGGTGCTAAACGGTGTCGAGTTCCGGACCCGACACAATGACTACCGATTGCGTAGACCGAGCAAGAATAACAAAAACTACAACCAACTGGAAAACATTCCATTCCCCGAAGTTCCTCCCGCGGTATGTCTATGTTGCATCGGAACCTCTGTAAACCGGACACCCTGGGGAGGTCCCCATGGTGTCCGGCTTAGAGAGGTTACACTGTAAATCAGACATATGACTATGCCAAGGCATGCAAATGTTCTTTGTGAACGTCAACATGCAATCCGCCGCATTATCATCAGAGATAGATGACAATGAACCCATACAATTGAAGATACAGAGATTGCATTCGTGTCCGGTTTAGCGAGGTTGTACTATATATTCTACATGTATCCTCTCTGTTTGTGTTAACTGTGTAGTCTTTACATTGAGTTTGGATTAAGCTGGTGTTATGAGGCGTCTGTGTCGTGGATTGTGACAAGACTTACACGGTCATTGGCATACTTGCACAAGTGCAATAACTCCGTATTTGTAATATGTATTGGTTTTATTTTTTTTTGCAAATCGTGTTCGGTGATTATCATTTGTATATTGATCTTATCGTGTGAATCCGTGCATTAAAATAGCAATTCATGTAACTTAGAGCGTCCGACGATTCCGTGCAGAATGCAGACAAAATATTAAGCATCACAGCGGTATCGTCTTCACCAAAGCACTCGACTTCTAGAGGTGTATGGTCACACGGGAAAATTAAAAAACGGGATTACTATGTAAACGAAACAACTGTTTCACAGTTGTCGAGACACTGCTACTAGTATTCCACCCAAACAGAGGTACACGTGAACTGAACACAAATACATATAGAAATGCAATGCATTGTATTAGAAATCATATTAGCAAAATGTGAAGTGAAGGTAGCAGTTGATAATTAATTAGAAACGTATTAAAAACACTCAATTTCGATTGTTGTAGAACGGCTAATATGTACTGTCTGTATGTTTGTTTAAGGTTTTAAATAAAACTACAGTGGCCGAGCAGATTACGGAGATGAGAGAATGGTTCAAAGGTATGTATATCATTGAATACGTTGTAAAAACATGACGATGCCACAAGCTTGCATTCGACATTGTCCTTGCTATTAGAATGAAACAATTGTTATTACACATTCATCACATTTCTTATTAGGAAACTCACATCTAGTTATCTCTTGGTAATGCTACACTATTGACTCATTTATTCACTGATATATTATCATTTGCTGCATGTTATACGGCTTATAAACTAACTGCACCTTATGTTGTTCCAAGTCATTGTGTTTGTGATAATAAACAGCATTCAAGAACCAGGACCATTCAGTGCGGGACTACCGGAAGTACTTCAAGCCGGTCCTGACGTACCTGGAGGGCGGCTGGACCACTAACACCAAACACCTGGAGGAGCCGTTCTTCAGTGATCGCCATCACATAGACGCTTCCAGCTGGTTCGATCTGCAGGACAAGGTACAGTGGAACCTCTTCAAACCGGATGTCCGGTTTAGAGAGGCTCCACTGTACATTGATTGGTCCAATGTTGTACAGTATGTAACAGTCGGCGATATACTACTAATGATAAGAGCAAGAAACATGGCGAAAAGTATATGATTTCATATTATAGTTTAATATACATTTTTCAAAACCTGCTTTGCAGTATAATAATCCATTTACATGTATATTGTATTGTGACCTTTTCATAAATTTCTATGTGCCGAATTAGAGATATACCTTTGAAATTATTGTAACTTTCTTATTATTATATATGCAAGTTCTTCTTTACCATTAGCGATGTTTATCTTTAAACGATAACTACAATGATACTGACAATAACGCCGATTGATTTGATATATATCACCGACAAAAACAACTAATTTCAATCTACATGTATATACATGTCTATATATATACGTACATGTTCGAGCAATAAATCATGACGCAATTATTGTACAAAGTTTATTTTCCATCTTATTGCTAAATAATCTATTTCCTGGTAAGCATGGTAAGAGGTTGGTGTATTTCGTTTTTTCTCGGCTTTTCCGTCCGGGATTTCGCTGATGACTATTGCCTTATTGTCTGAACGTACGTTCCACTAGTGATACTATGTAAGACCTGGCGCTTGGTGTTGGCCCTGCATTCGGTACCATGCCGACGTCGTAAGACACCAGGGACCCGTTTCACTAAACTACGTGCGACTAAAATGTTCGTAAGTGCAAATTCAGTATCGTCTGGAGCCTATGCTCAATATATGTAAATCTAATAATTGTTTACAAGTAAACATTGTTAATGTGAAATTTTGCACTTACTAACATTTTAGTCGTACGAAGTTTAGTGAAACTGCCCCCTGTTTTGGTCACGGACACATGTCGGTACCCACATAACATCAGATGACCATCTATTCGGTGTTTAGATTCGGTTTACGTCCTACTCGGGCGGCAAGAGCATCCTGGAGAACTTCGCCTACCTGCCCACCAGCATCATCAACGTAAAGAACGGCACAGCAGAGTATGCGCAATGGAACTACAGGTAAACCGATACCCTAATATAATCATATAGACGACCATCTAGATTTAAATGGTATGGTCCTTTTTCTGTCAGTGTTTTCTTAAAAATTTAAAAACAATCACTACTTTAAACATATCCAATTATTATGCTTACAGCAGTGATTTTTTCCGTTGCTGTTTCTTCTTATTTATGTTTCTTCTAAAAATAACTTGTTAAACACTATGACAATCTATTTATTGGATGTGCTTGTCATGTGCTGCCAACTATATTTTCTCGTCAAGAAATAAGATAATTATAAAATAACTTATAAGAAACCATTTGTTTTAAGTAACCAAATGGTTCCAATGATAAAATGAGCTGTATGTAATGTGCCGAGAGATGTCACAATGTTTTCCAACTTATATTATGGCATTCCTGCTAAAGCATTATTCGTTACCTATATATATACTGAAACAAATAAAGTTCAGCAAGTTTCTATTGTACAGTGAATATTGTTATTGTCTGGGGAAATATCATTACGAAAATACATAAAACCTATTATTTCATTTAATAAGCAATAATTGTTAGCACATTTAGTATCCCATATTCACAATATCTGTATTGGATACATCTGTATAGGGGTCAGTCAGAAAAAGTCACACACTAGTCAGTATCTTGTATGGCCTCCATGGGCGACAATTACGGCATCACAGCGACGTCTCATGCTATTGATTAACTTCCTTACAAAGTCGGTTCTATTCCTCGATGAGTGCCCGCTGCAGATCTCTGGCGTTGATGACTTCTTGACGCTCTCTCGTCTTCCGCCCCAGGTAGTCCAACAGGTGTTCTATGGGGGATAAATCTGGAGATCTGGCTGGCCAAACAAGTACCTTAACATCGTTCGCACGTAGTACGTCCATCGTATGGTGCGCGGTGTGCGGGGAACGAATTGTTAAATTGAGGGAACCTGTGGGGCTCCGTAGAACAGGATATGTATACACTGATTATCACAAAGATTTCTTTATTTTGTCGGAATTGTAAAGCCAAAATGTTTTCAGTGGATGATCAAACCTTTCAAAGTAGCACGGTCAACCTCATAATATGTGCATATATGTGTGATAATGCATAAGTGTTCGTACTATTGTGACATGACCTGTCCTAATATACAACTACATGTCTACTGCAGAATCGCCTGCCACGAACTTCAAGGAGACGTTCCATTTAGAGCATTCGAAATGATCGATGACATGTCGGCAAGGTAAGCCATAAATCATTACACCCGTTGCGTATTACCGCATGACTTACTATGCAAACGAAAATGCGCAGTTAGGTTAAGAGGTCGCTTGTTCCATTGTTCCACTGACCTCTTCAAGTGACCAGTTAATTTCAGGATCGTTATGGTATATTGTAGAATAGCGGGCCAGCATTTTTTTCCAATCTGACCGGGTCAGTAGAAGAAGAGGACTAACTCACATGAATATATGTTCAATGCAGTATTGTAACTTTTTATAGGGAGAGTTCTTGCACTGGATTCTGCAAATTATAGTACTAAAGTAAATCTCATACCGAATACATACCACCAAAGTATAAAACACAAACATATTTCGAAAATTTAGTTCATGCACTTCATGCGCATGTCATGAAATGCCTTCGAGCCAATGCATCCATTTACTTTTAGCAAACGTTATTCAGCAATAGGTTACAGTAGATACAATTGCATATTTATAAATCATGGGTTTAGAACCAACTCAAACTTGTTTTGACTATCTCACATGCAGCCATTTACTGTAAAGCAGTCAGTCACAGCTAATAACTAAACAGCGAAACGCACGAAGGCTTGCAAGATTGAAATAGTAAGCCCAAATGATACCGAAGAGCCAAGGCAAACCAATATTTATCATTTAACCCTCTAAATCCCACAGATCGTAACGCCAACATCTGCAAACGCTGTAGAAGCAGATGAGATGGCTCATAACGAGCCATCTCATCTGCTTCTACAGTGTTTGTCATTATGTTTTAAGATTAAATACCCCTTTCATCATTAATGTAATAGCCCCCCAAAAATAACATTGAACAGACCACGTTAGATATATACAGGCAATTGAGAATTTTATATAATTTTTAGTGTTTTTTTTTATTTACAAACATACTTCCACTCAGTACGCATGCGCAGAAATGTTGCTGGCGTTCAGAAATGTGGGTGTTTCAGATCATTTTCAAAAACAAAAACATTTTTGGGCGGTCAATGTGTTAAAGCCATATAAAACGCGCAATCGTACACCGACAGCATTGTACAATGAATGTATGCTTGTGTTCTAGGATGAGCAAGAAGGTGCCTCTGGACAAGATGGCGAACACCCGCCTAGCGAGATATGTGGTGAGGAAGAATATACCGCACAGCCAGCGACAGGCTGACCATTACAGAGAGGGGTCAGTATAGTAGGCAATAAATAAACCGGACACCTGTGAACACTAGCGTGTTTATTCTGACTGATTGTACTGTAATGTATGTGTAGTGACAGTCTGTGTTAATGACTGAAGAAAACACATCCATGTACTGGAGTAATTAAGTGAAACATTCCAAAGCCGGACACCCTGTTGACAACCCAGAGCGTCCCACTTCGAGAGGTTTCAATGTATAGTCAGATTATTATCCTCCGGTAAATCAATCACTGCAGAATGATAAATATAATGATGATTACATGAGATGCACGATTTGGGTACATGTATTTCTTGAACGGACCCGACCCGATGAATCTATATGTGACATTCCAACGGGATGAGGCCGATTCGGCATACGTACAGGCGTAATATATTCGGCTACTAAGAATTTCAGAAAGTATTCGAAAATGTATTCATTTTTTACAAATATTGGAGCAACTGTAATTGTCATTTTTCGCGTTTTCGTTTCATTTTGGCTAATAATTTCAAAATCCTAGTGCCAACCTAGCAGAGCTCAATTACTATGCGATAACATTGGCTGCAAACACTAGTATTACTATCCATGCTTTCCACTGGCTATGGGGAGGGCGGAATTCAATTTGCTGGTGCATTAATTTCCACCACGTACTTGTGCACCACTGTCATACAAGTGTGGAGCTATGGACGAGTGGATGTACCAGGTGTCGGGTAAGCAGAACTACCCGGGACACATCATGGACGCAACTGGCTGCTTCTAGTGAATTAACCCCTTTCATGAAAAAATGAAAAATATTTTACTTATGTCTCACCAAAAGTATATGATGTTACCACTCAGTTGAACCTTTTCATCTAGACGGTTCAAATGAGTGATAACAACATAGACTTTTATCGAGAAATAATGAAAATAGAAAAATAAAATGCTGGTAAATTTTGATACCTTTGACTATCAGTACCCGACATGTCATGGGTTAACATTGTATATACATAACTTCCAGTATACCTTGTGTGTATACGCCCGGAATCCGATGTTATGGTGCATTAATTGATACAACACGCATGTGCACCACTTTCAGGTCGTACAAGTGGGGAGCGCTGGACGATTGGATGTACCAGGTGCCGGGTAAGGACAACTACCCGGGACATATCATAGACGCAACGTTCGGTGTACCCGCGTACCACATCAACGACGGCGCCAATCACACACACAGGCCCATCAACACTGCTCGATACCACAGGTAATGTTAATTTCAACTCGATTGATTACAAACTGCACATTGTTGTTCTATGTCAAGTGTATTATCTGATGGTATAAGCAGGAATCAACTTGATGTTGGCGGGTTGACGTTCATACTGGACGATCTAAAACTATTTCGAGTGGTTTAAAGCATCATACATTGTGACTGACAACTATCTATATTCGCTCACTACTTTCTTACTTTACGCTTAGCATGTTCCATCGTATTATCATACCCCATAAGCTGTCATTGTGTAGCATTTTATTTGCATATACATTGTATCAAGTATGTACTTAACTTGATGATGTCTTATCCTGGTCTCGGCACCAAATAACTCAGTGCACTATTACATTTTTCTATATTTATTTACGTTTTATTTTTCATAGATATTTTATTCCTGGATATGTGTCCAATAAAATTTACAATAAATATGACTAATTCTTTGCCAGGTGGTACAAAACAGACCAGAAAGACGCCATGGGGCTTAAGATTATACACCGGGGATTTTCGGACTCGAACCTATTTGTTGCACAGGTAGGTATGATTATTGCGTATGCATACAATGATACTCATGGGTGCGCCTTCGGGGTCTCCTGTTTAGATTGTATTAATCATGATATTTGGACCTCGGTCTGATAAAAGGGACATTGCGATATTTTCCAACAGCTTACCACTAGATCAGCCTGCGCATGATAAACTTAATACCAAAAGACACTAGCATGGCATTTTATGTATCAGGCAACATTTTATATTATCTAATGGGTAATATAACATAATTTCGTTGAAACGAACGCGGACATATTTACGTTAAGTAAGTATACCGACATCATTCGATAACGGCATGTAACGCTGTCAGTATTGACCCGGCTATGCGTATCTAGTCAATGCCGGCTACGACAATTTGTTATCAGTAGTAGTAGTGTGGGGGCTGTGTATCTCCACAACTTGGGGATGCATTTGAATATGTAAATGAACATTTGTAGTATGGCAACGCATGCCATATATATACTAGCTGAAAAACGTAACTGTGTATGGTTATCATGTTGATAAAAACATAATTTAAAGACATAAAACGATAAAACGATCAGATAGCATTGTTTATTAGGCAATCCTACAAAAGTTCAATTCATTTAAAATGTCAAAGCATCCGTCAGTTCATTGGTATTGGGGTGAAAGACACGGGGGTCAAAAACAAGTTCACAAAGTTAATAGCGCGTATGGCCACCGTTTGCGTCGATGCAGGCCTGGCACCGGACGTCGCGGACGGATACGCCGTTCATGTACTCGATTCCGTACAGTTCTGGGGCTGATGGGCAAATCTTTAGTTTTTGAGGCGTTAGTCAGACTTACCGTTGGAAGCGATTCTTGAGTAGCACTAGTCGGATATAAGTCGGATATGATTGTCCTGCTGTTGTGACGTCACGCGTGGACGACCTGCACGTGGTCAGTCTCTGACATTACCAAATTGTGTAGCAACAGCGCGATGGAGAATACCAGCCTGGATCATACCAATTGTGCGAAGGTGGTCATTTTCATTTAGCCTGGGCATTGCTCTACGACCACTTTCAATCGAAAAATAAACTGTTTTTCTGTTCCCCCGGTTGCCAAACAATGACCCGACAGTAGCAAAGTCGACAAAAGCTGGCGCAGTAAAATGTTGGGCGAAACAAGCGTGAAAAACAGGAGCATGCCCAAGAAGCGAAACGGCACGTGCAAATACGGCATTGACCGAGCGATTGTGAGGCGGTGCGTTCACTGGTCAACTGTGCAAAACATCAGGCTAAAATATTAAGCGGTGTTAATTTTATCCGATTTTTTAGGTTACACTGTTAATTTTTTCCGCTAGTATACTATTTCTATAGATGTAGTAACGTTGACATAATAAGCAATGCGTTGGTATAAACACTCATATGTTGCTAATAACATATATGCAAATGGGAATTAATCGCACTCTAAGAAATAAAAATGAATTTATGTAGATGTTCTGTTGACGTCATGCGTTGCTATGCGTTGCCATATCACGAATACTCATTTACATATTCAACCGCAACCTCAAGAAGTGGAGATACAGATCCCATAATACTACTACCTGTCAGCGTGTATTCGGTCAATGCATAACGACACATCTTATTGTCAGACGACGAGCCCACATATCTCCGCCCTATCGGTGGACTATTGCACCACGCCCAAACACCACCACGGCCACCACCCGGCGCCCAAGAACTGCACGACGTACACGGAGCGATTCACGTACGCCGTTCCGTTAGAAGTCGTCTATATGACCCCACTACTTAGGTGGAACCCGTATGATCTCTACTACACCGGTAAGTCATGTGACACTAAACGTTGTCTATATATCCCCATCAATTAATTGAAGGGGCCAGTGGAAGAAGGGTGATGACTCCTTAGGGAACTGAGCCCCCTTCTTCTACTGACCCATTCAGTTGTAAACATTTTAACGTATCTTCGTCATTCCCAGACACATAGCATTTATTGAAGTGCCTAAGCCTGCGTTACAGTTAAACATATCTAGATATATTAGAGGTGTTTCACATGAACTACAGTGGGGGACTGCCAGCGTGTCTGATTTTGAGACATGAACTGATATGAACGTCCTGTCTACTGACAGAATCCCACCAGTCTAAGGACCTTCATCCGATTCTGCACGGGCCACACGGCATGCGTAACGGCGGCATGACGCGGGACACGGCGTACAACGGCACACACCAGCGCCTCTACTACCGCACGCCCACCGACTTCTTCTCCAGCGCCGGCTCCGTCGACCACGACAGGGCTGATACGGCTAAAGGTAATAGTCGGGTCATCTCCATGGAATCCGTAACTACATGTCATATGTTCCTACCTTGTTTGTTTGTTGATTTGACTGCATGAACCATTTGAGACACGCCATGTGATTTTGTACCTTTGGACATCTGCATAATTTCATAAAATACGTTTACAAAAGTTACAAAATTTTCCGTAAATGGCGTCCAAACTTGACAAAGTTTCAGAGTACATCCGCATGTACTTTGAGTATTTTGTCAACTTTTGACTTTATTTATGAAAAATATTGTAAATTTTGTACACGTATTTAATGAAATTACGCAGATGTCCGAAGGTACAAAAACACATGGCGTATCATTTTTTTACAGAAAATGAGCCCCTATGTCTCTTTCAAAAATGAGGGGGCTAACTCTGCTAGAGCCCAACATTCAAAATGGCCGCCAACACCAAATGCTTTATATAGTCAACTTATGACGTCCTCAAATATGACAATGATTGGGCGGTCGAATAGTTGGGGCGTGGTGGCGGGGTGGAGGAGGGCGGTAGTCGATTAACTGAATAACAGAGACAAGGATTTTCTTTCAATAGCTGTTGACAAAAAATGGCGATAACAGTTCACACAATAACAGTTGACTGTAAATATGTTCTCAAAATAACAGTCTACAAAAATAAAATAAAAAATGCCAATAAAAAACTAACAGACTAACGCCTCAAAAATTAAAGAATTTGCCCATCCGCTGTAAGTATGTCTGATATGAGTAGCTTTATACAGCGGAACGTCTATAAACGGACACCCACAAGCAAGGTGTAGTAGCCAATATGTTGCGTATACAGTTTAACCATATAAATATCAATTGCTAATTTTTGCCGTCTGCTTTTTTCCATTATGTTTCGTCAATATTGCTTGAAGAAATACTACATTGAAAACACATTGGAATGATTCTCATGCGCTGCCATACCAGATTTTTGTTTAGAAAGAAGACTTATGAAAACAAATCAGACGATAAATTTCGTTTGCCGGCCTACAAGCCTTCAAATGGCGTAACCCTGCATTTGCTGAATTAAAATGTGACGTCTGCTGCTTATTTACTATTTTCCAGTAGTGTTATCAAAACATGGTTTCAATGCACTTTAGAATCATTGTCAACGCCAATTATTCTAACGTGCTATAACATCATGCTTTTTATGTGAAGAAAGACAAAGTTTAAAACAACAACAGATGGCAATTTTCGTATCTTACAACAGGATCAATCGGCGTTCTGGACAAGCAAGGTCACGTGAGGAAGGTCGTGGCTTCCGGCACGCGCATCATTCTTCCCAGTATAGAAGGCGTGGGCAAAGTCAGAACCAGGTAAATCACCGGTAATTCACAAATAGGTGTTCATAGCCATGATACATTAACCTGCGAAATCAGTATTTTTTGTATGAGATTTAGACTAAGGAAAAGTGTGAATACATTGAATAACGACACCTGCTTTTGTTCGATGTTGGATATATTTCACTCGACAGACAGGCCACGTAATTTGACTATTGAAATAATTAGGTGTCTGGCTATCTCGTGAAATATAGTAGTGGTCATTCTTCAATTAATATCCGTATGTTTTTATGCATTGGCTCATTTTCGGGTTGTGCAACTTGGATTTGCAAATTGATATCGTCTCCTAACATGAAATAACAATCCACATGCATCAACATTTTTCAATACCGCCTCGCCATTAATTATTCAACCAACCGTTGTTGTCCAAAGGTATCCGATCGTGCCGCTCCATAACGACGGCGAGCAGACGAAGAAGGAAGTAGACGCTCTAAGGGACATGGTACAGCGCATGCCCACATACTCCGCGTTGTTTGAGGAAACGCCCACCGGCGTTGCAAAGGCAACACAGCTATACATGGAGCAGGAACACACTTACAGGGTTTGTTTTAATTATTTCACTTATCGTTCTATGGCCTTTTATCTTTATTTTATAGTGCCGGTATTTTTATTATAAATATGGAAATATGTCCTGACAGCGCTTGGTTTTTTTATTAAAGAATATAAAGCGAAAAAGAAACAACAGCAGACGACACTAAACATTTCCCGCCTTTTAACAGTTAATGGTTGTTAGTTACGGGTAGTAACTCTGCAAAACTCCCGGTACGGGCATTTTGCAGAGTTACTGCCCGCAACTATTGTAAACTTTCCTCCCCAGATGGAGCCAACAACACGTGACCCGCCGGGCCTTCACGACCACGAAGTCACCATCCACAATCAGGACATCGAAAACATGAAGCACGGTGACATCATTAGGGGCGTGTTCACGTCCGTCGCCAACGGTCACCAGCACTCCGTGGATATCGGCACGGTGAACGGAACTCTCGTTATCCTCAAGTGTGACGGTCTGCCGCATTGCTGGGATGGGCACGGTAACTCCCTGACACCGGAACATGCGTAGGCGGTAATGGAGTAGGCGTGGCATCAAGTTGCTCAATAAACGGATATTTACGTTTAATTTCCTTTTCTTGTTTTTCTTTGATCTCCATGTTGTTCTTGTTTTCGTTAATGTGTTGGTAAGGTTTCATATGACAACACGGAGCTTAGCGTACGCGTCATAGAGGTTGCGACCATTCTAGACATGGACAACACCGTTCCGTATATTTATATTATTTAGTTGGTAAACCCATTCTAACTGAATTTATATATACATAGCAAGTTGAATGAGCATACGCTACTCAGGAGTTACACGTTCACAAAAGAATAAGCCCTATTTTTAGCTCACCTAAGCGAAGCTCATGTGAGCTATTGTTACCGCAATGTGTCCGTCGTCCGTCGTCGTCGTCGTCGTCGTCGTCGTCGTCCGTGAACATTTTCAAACGTCTTCTCCTCGGTAACCATTGGGCCTATGGTCACCAAACTTCATGGTCATGGTCCTTAGGTAGGGGGATTACAAAATTGTTAAAATGACGTCATTACATAATCCAAGATGGCCGCCGTCTAAAAATAGTACAAATTCTTAAAAAATCTTCTTCTCAAGAACCGCCAACCGGATTTCGACAAAACTTGGTAGGAATGATCGATGTACATTGCTCTTTCAAAGTTGTTAAAATGGTGACCCTGGGGTTAAAAATGGGCGTGGCCCGTGGGGTCAAATTGGGGTCAAATTTATTTTTGACTGAATATGGTCATTTCATATATCAAATTGAAGGTATCAATGAGGTGATCACTCTGGTGCATTTTTTATCGAAATCAGATTGTTATGTCATCCAAGATGGCCGCCGAAAGGTCAAAAGGTCGTTCTTTTATTAGAGATTTCAAAATTCTTCTTCACATGAACCGCTTGGCCCATGGTAGCCAAACTTAAAAGTTATGGTCCATGGGTGAAGCCTTTTCAGATTTGTTAAAATTGAGGTCATCGCTAATCCAAGATGGTCGCCGTCTAAAAATAGCATAAATTCTTAAAAAATCTTCTTCTCATGAACCGCTTGCCGGATTTCGACGAAACTTGGTAGGAATGATTGATGTACATTGCTCTTTCAAAGTTGTTAAAATGGTGACCCCGGGGTCAAAAATGGGCGTGACCCGTGGGGTCAAATTGGGATCAAATTTTATTTTTGACCGAATATGGTCATGTCATATATCAAATTGAAGGTATCAATGAGGCGATCACTCTGGTGCATTTTCTGTCGAAATCGGATTGTTATGTCATCCAAGATGGCCGCCGAAAGGTCAAAAGGTCGTTCTTTTATTAGAGATTTCAAAATCCTTCTTCACATGAACCGCTTGGCCCATGGTAGCCAAACTTAAATGTTATGGTCCATGGGTAAAGCCTTTTCAGATTTGTTAAAATAGAGGTCATCGCTAATTCAAGATGGCCGCCATCTAAAAATAGCATAAATTTTTAAAAAAATCTTCTTCTCATGAACCGCTTGCCGGATTTCGACGAAACTTGGTAGGAATGATCGATGTACATTGCTCTTTCAAAGTTTTTAAAATGGTGACCCCGGGGTCAAAAATGGGCGTGGCCCGTGGGGTCAAATTGGGGTCAAATTTTATTTATGACCGAATATGGTCATGTCATATATCAAATTGAAGGTATCAATGAGGCGATTACTCTGGTGCATTTTCTGTCGAACTCGGATTGTTATGTCATCCAAGATGGCCGCCGAAAGGTCAAAAGGTCGTTCTTTTATTAGAGATTTCAAAATTCTTCTTCACATGAACCGCTTGGCCCATGGTAGCCAAACTTAAAAGTTATGGTTCCATGTGTGAAGCTTTTTCAGATTTATTAAAATGGAGGTCATCGCTAATCCAAGATGGCCGCCGTCTAAAAATAGCATAAATTCTTAAAAAATCTTCTTCTCATGAACCGCTAGCCGGATTTCGACGAAACTTGGTAGGAATGATCGATGTACAATGCTCTTAAATTTGAAAAAAAGAAAATGGTGACCCCGGGTCAAAAATGGCTGGCCCGTGGTCAAATTTTATTTTTGACCGAATATGGTCATGTTATATATCAAATCGAAGGTATCAATGAGGCGATCACTCTGGTACATTTTTTGTCCAATCGATTGTTATGTCATCCAAGTGGCCGCCGAAATGTCAAAAGGTCGTTTCTTTTATTAGAGATTTAAATTTTTCTTCTTCACATAACCACTTGGCCCATGTAGCCAAACTTAAAAGTTATGGTCCATGGGTAAGCCTTTTCAGATTTGTTAAAATGGAGGTCATCGCTAATCCAAGATGGCCGCCGTCTAAAAATAGCATAAATTCTTAAAAAATCTTCTTCTCATGAACCGCTAGCCGGATTTCAACGAAACTTGGTAGGAATGATCGATGTACAATGCTCTTTCAAAGTTGTTAAAATGGTGACCCCGGGGTCAAAAATGGGCGTGGCCCGTGGGGTAAAATTTTATTTTTGACCGAATATGGTCATGTTATATATCAAATCGAAGGTATCAATGAGGCGATCACTCTGGTACATTTTTTGTCCAAATCGGATTGTTATGTCATCCAAGATGGCCGCCGAAATGTCAAAAGGTCGTTCTTTTATTAGAGATTTCAAAATTCTTCTTCACATGAACCGCTTGGCCCATGATAGCCAAACTTAAAAGTTATGGTCCATGGGTGAAGCCTTTTCAGATTTGTTAAAATGGAGGTCATCGCTAATCCAAGATGGCCGCCGTCTAAAAATAGCATAAATTCTTAAAAAATCTTCTTCTCATGAACCGCTAGCCGGATTTCGACGAAACTTGGTAGGAATGATCGATGTACATTGCTCTTTCAAAGTTTTTAAAATGGTGACCCCGGGGTCAAAAATGGGCGTGGCCCGTGGGGTCAAATTGGGGTCAAATTTTATTTCTGACTGAATATGGTCATGTCATATATCAAATTGAAGGCATCAATGAGGCGATCACTCTGGTGCAATATTTGTCGGAATCGGATGATTATGTCATCCATGATGGCCACCAAAAGGTCCATTTATTCAAGATTTTTAACGTCTTTTTCTCAGGAACCACATGGCCGATGCTGGGTGAAGCATTTTCAGATTTTCAGATTTTTCATCGCTTAATCCAGGATGACCGCCATCTAAAAATAGCACAATTTTTTTAAAACACATGAACTCAATGTCACATTCTCCTCTGGTGTTCATGGAGTCAGGTGAGCGAATTTGGGCCATCATGGCCCTCTTGTTTACTTTACGCGTCACATTCGCTTGCTATAGATTACTCCCACGGCATGCCCATCTATAACTGTTTTAGACATATAGAAAACAAAAACAGTTGTGGTCATAGTTTACAAACAAAACGTGACTAAACTATGACTATGCACAAACCAAATTTGATCACATCAAATGGCAAAGTTCCCACGCAGTGTCAGACTTGGGAAGCAATCGGATAGACACATTAAGTTGAAAATGTCTCACACAAAGTGTACTTAGCAGGATACTTTGCAATTTTGGTGAAATAGGCTACTGATAGTGCGATAACTTTGCACAATAACTGAACCATATTGCTTATGTTTTGTATGTAACTAATCGCACTATCAGTAGCCTATTTCACCAAAATATAAAGTATCCTGTTAAGTACACTTTGAGGGAGACAGTTTCAACTTAAGGATAAATTTATTAAGTTCTGTTATACTGAATGTTTAAGTATGCTTTGCAATTTTGGTGAAATAGGCTAGAGATCAAGTGTTTTCCAATGGCTTATAAAAGTCACAAACAGTGCCGAGCCAGGCTTGGTTAGTGGCAAATATATCAGCGAGGTGATTTCGATGTATTCGATGCGAACATATTAATATGTATTTCATTTTAAGTCACTTGCGCATTGAGTCATGCTATATTATTTTGTCCACTGATGTTTAACAGTAATAAACATTGCGGACAATGTGCTGCTGATATTCTGAGCATATGCTGTTTGTTTTTGTAATGAGCTTTGTATTGGTCGACTACGTACTGACTGATTACATTGCTGTATCAAGCATTGACACTGATACGAATATCCTGGTTACAACAAATTGAACAAGAGTGCCGAAGGTCACAATATACGCCCGTCGATGCAAGGCCAGTCAACAAGAGGACATAACTCACTGAAAACCAATAGGGTTCTTCATCTGGACGTGATAAACATGAATACTGAATTTGGTTCCGATCCGTAAAGTAGAACTTGAGTTATTGCGTGGATAAAGATACAAAAAATAGTCCAAAAATAAAAAAATGGCCGCCAAGGGAGATGAGTTATCGGAAAATTTTAAAAATCAATATGCTTCTTTGTCTTGTCGTGATAAACATGTATACCGAATTACGATCGGTGAAGTAGAACTTGAGTTATTGGGTGGACAAGGATACAGAGTGCGAAAAATAAAAATGGCCGCCAAAATTGAAAATCAATAGGCTTCTTTATCTTGCAATGATACACATGTATACCGAATTTGGTTACAATCCGTCAAGTGGAGCGCTAGTTATTGCTCGCCCGCCGCCCGCCCGTACAAGATGACTTCATTGGTCGAACAGTGTCACATGACGTTACCGAATTACGTCAGTGTAATGACGTCACGGAAACAAGTCCGCGTTCTTTTCAACGAAACAGCGTGATAATTGCTCATTCTATAGCCTAACACGTTACCTGATAAATAGAATACCATGCTAGTGTATTTTGATATCAAGTTTATCAGGCTCGGCTCGGAAACGGTAGGAATTCCTCAGCGAGCCTCGGAATTCCTACGCGTTTTCTATCCTCGCCTGATAAGACTCTAGCCTGGTATTATGTATTTACATTGTATCCGGAATGACACATGTTGGTTGGGCATCAGTGTGTTTTGGTGAAGTTTAATATCAGGAAATATTGAAAATGGGAACTTAAGTCCAGACATTTGTGGCCGCTGTTTGTGACACAAAAATGAGACACGCCATAAATAAAGTCAAAAGTTGACAACATTTTCAGAATACATGTGCTCTGAAAATGTTGTCAACTTTTGACGCCATTGACGGAAAATATTGTAAAGTTTGTACACGTATTTAATGAAATTACGCAGATGTCTGAAGGTACAAACTCGCATGACGTGTCTCATTACAATAAACATTTACCAATAATATAAAAAATAAACCTGGCATCTTTAAGGTTGGTAACAGAGACACGATAGTGTAAAGAGTTTATAACATTAACAAACAATCGCCACAATTAGTACAACATTAGTACAACCAATTCAATCGTCACAAAATGATTTTCAGACTAGTCCATTTATTAAAAGGGGATGTTTTGTTCTCAAAAATATGAAAATTACTTGCAAAAAGTGTGTATCCTGGTGAGACGGCTCGTCACGAGCCGGCTCATTTGGATCTACACGGTTTGCCAATACCACTATACATGCATGTGGTGTTGAAAGGGTTAAATATGCAAACTTTTGTATATGCACATAGCTTTCACAGTGAATAAAGTAAATTTACAACGATGTCTAATAATTATATTTGCACATGCATTTATGTACATTGGCCGCAATGTTCATAAAGTCATATTATCAGTCGCAGGTGGAAATATTGCACACAATATGTCAAGCAGTCGTATCATGGCTTGTAAACACTGAACATAATCAATAAATAAATTCCTTGAACTCCAGCTAGAATGTATGTACATGTTCCAGACGTATTCTGCAATTGTAATGGGCAAAATCTAAATTTTGAGATGCCCTAACTTCTATACACATTAAACAAATTAAATAAAGTTATGATATGCAAATAACTCTGTAACGCCACAGAAGTTCTGTTTTTGTTGTGCATATTTTCAGTAAATTAACATTCAAGCATCGGTATTTTTTATAAGTACATGGTATTTCTATACACGGTTTTCAGTTTATTAAGGATCCTAAATAATAACGTTTAAACTGAAACACCAGGTAGATAAATGTAGTATTAGACCCCGATTGATCCTGTTGTAATATCCCACCCCAAAACACCCTCAATGTGTTTAATGTTGATAGGACTCTGTAGCCAATTTCACTAAAATCGCGAAGTACACTTATCTCGCTATTATGTATACTTAGCAATGCTGATGAAATCTACTACAGGTTTCACTAATATGTATGGCTATGTACATGTATGTTCATGATATGTAGAGCATTAAACAAGACCGCTCACATGCATAATGTAATTTTGTATATACAATTTACTAATAAGAGCATACAACCCGTTTGCTCTTATTAGTAAATTGTATATCGTGCATGTATATGTATATTGTTCAAAAGACAGCAATAAAATATGTTGAAACTAAGACTCGTTGTTATTCGAGCGCAAGCGAAGAATTATGCAACCAACATCCACATTTGAGGTCTTCCAGCTTATATGTAAATGAACTATACTAATGTCGGTCGCAGCACATATTGTGCCGGCTGAGCTTTTTAAAAACACGGGTCTTACGCCATAAAAAAAATAGTTCTAACAAGTGATAAATGTTTTGTTTGCTTTTTTGTGCTAAATTCATGTTATTACAAATGTTTTCCGCAGTCTCAGGGTGCGACGGTTAATCGCCATACTCGATAATTCGCGGTTCGTAACTCCATAGTTCGGTGCACGAATACAACATTGCGTTTTTCCAAAAATCTATTTTGACTTGTTGTTGTTGTTGTTGTTGTTGTTGCGAAATTCCCGCGCTTATTTTTCGCGAAACGCTTTCCACTCGAGATCAATTATTAGTCTATGTGTCATCCACAAACACATACTGCAAAGAAGTTCAGGACGTTCAGTCCTTTGATTATTATAACGTCTTATGTCTAGATTGCGCAACACTAGTCGGTAGCCTGGTGAGTGTTTTGATTGATATTGAAGTCTGTTGTGATGAACTTCTTTCTTGTACTATCCTTCGCAACAGGTTCCAGAGTTTCCTTCCTGACAGAGTGCGCCTGGGAGCGATCGAAGTCTGAAAATACAATTAAATACATGTACTAATACAGCGAAACCTCTCTAAACCGGACACCCTGGGAGGTCCCCAGGGTGTCCGGGTTAGAGACGTTTTGCTGTACATCAGGCATTTTACCATTTCTGAGACATGTGTGTGTGTGCTATGCGATCATGAACATGCATTGTCACCTGAGATAAGTGACCAAGAAATCCATTAACATAAGATCACAAATGATTTCTTTTTCCGGTTTAGAGAGGTTCCACTGTATATTTTACACTAGCATTTTAACACTAAAGGTAGACTACGATGCAACGTCTGTATATCGTTGTGTACGGTACTTTTATTTTGTTAAATACTCTTATCGTGTTCTGTGTTCTGTTACTGTGATATTGAGAGTAACGGGGGGTACGTTCATTTTGGCCATATATTGCTGCCAGTGTGTCTACACTAAAGGATGACAATATGTGAAACATGTATGTGTCACAGGGCGATAAACGTGCGCACCGGCCCGGAATGGAACCGGAGTGACTTATATACCAACCGTGAGTGTGTATTTAACGGCCAAACGACATAACCTAAAATTGGTAAACATTGTTGCACACGGGGTAAAGGGTATGTAGCTTTGCGTGTTACATAATTTAACTGTCTGTAATCGACATAGAAAATTAAAGACAGTGGGTCTTAGATTTGCACAGAAAGTATTGAAACAGATTATAGTAAGTGATTAATAAAAGCTCATTTTATTGTTGATTGGTATCGGAACCCAACTGTTTATATGAGTCACCATCGGGGTATCGGGGTTTAGTAAAAAATAAAATACTATGCTGACCAAATAGTGGCTTATATTCGAGGCCACTTTATACCACCTTTAATCAATTAAAACCTACGGATAAACTACTTTTTAATTTAAAAAAGAAGGGACCCATTTCACTAAACTTTGTACGATAAAAACGTTCGTACGAAGATTTCTATGAATTTGCTTTTCACATTAACGTGTTTCTCTAATGTTAACATGTTGTATTTACGGGCACAAATGTATCACATCCACAAAAGATTTTCCAAAATCGTCTGTTAGAACAAATGTTATTGTTAATTTCAATTTTGCACTTACGAACTTCTTAGTCGTACGAAGTTTAGTGAAATGGTTGTCTTTCATTTCTCGTCGAGACGGTTCATATGAGCGGTAATAATATATACTTTCGAACAGAAATAGAGAAAATAACTTTTCATACTGCCATTTGATTACTACAATTATGTCCTCGAGACAGTTCTATGAGTGGTTACAACATATACTTTCGAAATAGAGAAAATAACTTGTTTCATACTACCATGACTGACATTGAATCCTACCTATAATGTAGTAATACAAGCGCATGTTTGCCGGTATACTACCTTCTATCTCCCAGTCCTCCCAGTGTTTGCCACCCTCCGCCTCCGCCTCCTCCTCCTCATCGTCGCTGTAGACCTCATACCAGGGCCGTTGGCGCTTCAGTTGTTCGATCGACTCCTGGCAGCGCTGGAATTGTGACATCAGCACCTTGTCCTGACCACGCAGTAACCCCTGTGGAAAGAAATGTTATCACACAATATGGCACGAATATATAAATCATAAGGTACTCGTGCAATATAAATATAGCCTCATTTCTGGCAGCGCTGAAATTGCGACATCTGCGCAGTAGACCCTGTAGCGACATCTGCGCAGTAGACCCTGTAGCGACATCTGCGCAGTAGACCCTGTAGCGACATCTGTGCAGTAGACCCTGTAGCGACATCTGCGCAGTAGACCCTGTAGCGACATCTGCGCAGTAGACCCTGTAGCGACATCTGTGCAGTAGACCCTGTAGCGACATCTGTGCAGTAGACCCTGTAGCGACATCTGCGCATAGACCCTGTAGCGACATCTGCGCAGTAGACCCTGTAGCGACATCTGCGCAGTAACCCTGTAGCGACATCTGCGCAGTAGACCCTGTAGCGACATCTGCGCAGTAGACCCTGTAGCGACATCTGCGCAGTAGACCCTGTAGCGACATCTGTGCAGTAGAACCCTGTAGCGACATCTGTGCAGTAGACCCTGTAGCGACATCTGTGCAGTAGACCCTGTAGCGACATCTGTGCAGTAGACCCTGTAGCGACATCTGCGCAGTAGACCCTGTAGCGACATCTGTGCAGTAGACCCTGTAGCGACATCTGTGCAGTAGACCCTGTAGCGACATCTGCGCAGTTAGCGACATCTGCGCAGTAGACCCTGTAGCGACATCTGCGCAGTAGACCCCTGTAGCGACATCTGCGCAGTAGACCCTGTAGCGACATCTGCGCAGTAGACCCTGTAGCGACATCTGTGCAGTAGACCCTGTAGCGACATCTGCGACAGAACCCTGTAGCGACATCTGCGCAGTAGACCCTGTAGCGACATCTGCGCAGTAGACCCTGTAGCGACATCTGTGCAGTAGACCCTGTAGCGACATCTGCGCAGTAGACCCTGTAGCGACATCTGCGCAGTAGACCCTGTAGCGACATCTGCGCAGTAGACCCTGTAGCGACATCTGCGCAGTAGACCCGTAGTGACATCTGCGCAGTAGACCCTGTAGCGACATCTGCGCAGTAGACCCTGTAGCGACATCTGCGCATAGACCCTGTAGCGACATCTGCGCAGTAGACCCTGTAGCGACATCTGCGCAGTAGACCCTGTAGCGACATCTGCGCAGTAGACCCTGTAGCGACATCTGCGCAGTAGACCCTGTAGCGACATCTGTGCAGTAGACCCTGTAGCGACATCTGCGCAGTAGACCCTGTAGCGACATCTGTGCAGTAGACCCTGTAGCGACATCTGCGCAGTAGACCCTGTAGCGACATCTGCGCAGTAGACCCTGTAGCGACATCTGCGCAGTAGACCCTGTAGCGACATCTGCGCAGTAGACCCTGTAGCGACATCTGCGCAGTAGACCCTGTAGCGACATCTGTGCAGTAGACCCTGTAGCGACATCTGTGCAGTGGACCCTGTAGCGACATCTGTGCAGTAGACCCTGTAGCGACATCTGCGCAGTGGACCCTGTAGCGACATCTGCGCAGTAGACCCTGTAGCGACATCTGTGCAGTAGACCCTGTAGCGACATCTGCGCAGTGACCCTGTAGCGACATCTGCGCAGTAGACCCTGTAGCGACATCTGCGCAGTAGACCCTGTAGCGACATCTGTGCAGTAGACCCTGTAGCGACATCTGCGCAGTAGACCCTGTAGCGACATCTGTGCAGTAGACCCTGTAGCGACATCTGTAGCGAAGTAGTTTATTGCATACAATGGGCGTGAATATAACAAAAATATTATATAAAATCAGCAGCAAGTGTAAGATCGTGTATTTAGTGTGTAAAATGGACGGGAATAACGGAGTGTATCGACAATTCATAATGCGCGAGTGTGATGTATCTGTGAATCAGACATGTTAGGTGACCAGTGCAGTTTCAGTGTATGGGGTGTTTATGAAATAAATATAATGTAACATTTGTTTGTGTTGATTTAATATGATTGGCATAGCCTGTTTCCTATGAAATCAGTTGCACCAGTGTATTAACACAAACTCAGTTCGCCCCTCCTTTCGTGGAACGTCACAATGATCAATAAAAGCGTATACAACCATAAACTAAGTAAAGTGGCTCTCAGACACGGGGTTTGCGCAATGTGACGCTGGAAGACGGATTTTCTTTTAAATATATTTGTATTTTTTTTTTAGATGTTTGATTCTGATTTGTTTAAGTCGCCAGATGCATATATGCTCTATAAAGTTACTATGACCTCGTAAGACGTTAAAATAACAAGTTTTCGTCAGACATTATTGGATTTAACCTATATTTGCATGGTAGTGTTGTTTTTTTATCATGTGGCGAATTTACAGTACCATGTTATTTCTCCATGGCAATAAAATGCTGGACGCGCAGGAATTTTTCTAACACAGCGATATCTGAGAACCAATGTACATGTTTTATGACCTAATGAAGAATAAAGTATATTCCGATTGTCCGCGGGGAGTAAATTTACGCGGACAGACTGTAATTTCAAATTAATGAACCAGCTGCTACCTTCATCATTGTTGGGTAATGTGCGTCGTGAGTACCCGATATTTAGGCTCGCTTATACTTGTATTTTTCTAAATAAGAAATACAGCACGTGCTCGTTTCAGATAAGGGAAACGAACATTATGAAAATGCCACAACCATTTTAATACATGTAATGACCTACTAATATCAAAGGACTGAACGTCCTGAAATCCTTCGCAATACGTGCTGAACCATTTTAATATTTCACACAAAAATCATATATACTCCATTTAAAATCGATATATTCGAATCAGTATACATTAGCAATGCTGCAAAAACAATATTTATGTTGACAAACATGATTGTTCAAAGTAATTTCACCTTGACCTTGGACATGAAGGCCACATGGGTGTGGTACATGTATGGAATGAAAATATGGATGATGAAAAGGAAGTATATGAAGTTTGAAGTCAATCTGACTTACGGTTGCAGAAAACTTTAAGGCAAATCGTACGGATGCAAATGTCTAAGTAATTTAACCTTGACCTTGGAAATGAAGGCCGCATGAGTGTGGTATGGAATGAAAATATGGTTGATGATAAGGAAGTATATGAAGTTTGAGGTCCATCCGACTTTCCGTCACAGAGATACTGGGTACCCAAACTTGTTAACGTGGACGGACGGAATTACGAAAACTATATACCCTCGACATACTTTGTATGCCGGGGGAGGGGTGTATATCTATAGTTTTGTATACACAGTTTAAACTTTATATATTTTACAACAATTACAAACAAGAGCGAGCAGTCATGCATGGAACACGACAGGTGACATATGTCATCAGTCCCTTTGTTCCTGTCACAGTTGAAGTTTGTTTATTGAATAATATAGGCCACCGGCCCACAATATAGCATGGTGAAATACACATTAGAGAAGTGATACACCGTCTTACAGTACATGTATGTCTAACAATGTAGACAAGCATTATACGAGCAAGCACATATACTAGTGCATTCAGCACATAGAGGAGTGATACTACACATTCTACAGTACATGTATGTCTACAATGTAGACAGCATTTATACAGCAAGCCACATGAGCAAGCATGTATACTAGTGCACATTAGAGTGATACATCTTACAGTATAATGTATGTCTACATTACAGCAATATTACACAAGCCACATGTATACTAGTCACATTAGAGTGATACACGTCTACAGTACATGTAGTCGATTCAAGAGATTAGCATATACAGCTAAGCAACATTGTATACGAGTGCACATAGAGTGATTACACGTCTACAGTAATGTAGTCAACAATGAGCAAGCATATACGAGCAAGCACATGTATACTAGTGACAGGATGATACACCAATCTTACAGTACATGTTAATGTCTAACATGTAGAACAAGCATTATACGAGCAAGCACATTATTACTAGTCACATTAGAGGAGTGATACACCATTCTTACAGTACATGTCTGTCTTAACAATGTAGACAAGCATATACGAGCAAGCAACAATAGACTAGTGCACATTAGAGGAGTATACACCATCTTACAGTACATGTATGTCTAACAATGTAGACAAGCATTATACGTAGGCAAGCACACTGTAATAACTAGTGCCCATTAGATGATGATTACACCGTCTTACAGTACATGTATGTCTAACAATGTATTAAGCATTTATACGAGCAAGCCACAATGTATACAGTTGTTACTATCACATTAGAGGATGATACACCGTCCTTACAGTACAGTATGTCTATAACAATGTAGACAAGGCATTCTTTATACATCGAATTCAAGCAACACATGTATACTAGTGCACATTAGAGGAGTGATACACCGTCTTACAGTACAATGTATGTCTAACAATGTAGACAAGCATTATACGAGCAAGCACAAGTGTATACTATGCACATTAGAGAGTGATAAACACCGTCTTACAGGTATTATGTATGTCTAACAATTGTATACAGGCCAATTATAACGAGCCAAAGCACATGTTACATACATACATGTGCACATTAGAGAGATGATAACACCGTCAATACAATACAATTGTATGTCACAATGTGTAACAGACAAAAGCAATTATACTAGCAAGCACAATGTATAACTAGTGCACATTAGAGGAGTGATACACCGTCTTACAGTACATGTATGTCTAACAAATGTAGACAAGCATTATACGAGCAAGCACATTGAATACTAAGTGCACATTAGAGAGTGATACACCGTCTTACAGTACATATGTATTGTCATAACAAATGTCGACAAGATTATACGAGCAAGCAACATGTAAACTTATGCCCATAGAGGGAGTGATACACCCGTCTTACATGTACATGATGTCTAACACTGTAGACAAGCAAATAATCGAGCAAGCACATGTATACTAGTGAAAAAAAAAAACACATAATGATGTGATACACCGTTCCTTACATTGTACATGTATGTCTAAACAATGTAGACAAGGCATTATACGAGCAAGCACATGTATACTAGTGCACATTAGATTGAGTGAACAACCGTCTTACAGTACATGTAAATGTCTAAACAAAAAATGAGACAAGCATTATACGAGCAAGCACATGTATACTAGTGCACATTAGAGAGTGATACACCGTCCTACAGTACATGTATGTCTAACAATGTAGACAAGCATTTATACGACAAGCACATGTATACTAGTGACAACATTAGAGGAGTATACACCGTCTTACAGTAAAACAAATGATATGTCTAACAATTGTCGACAAGCATTATAAACGAGCAACATTCATGTATACTAGTGCACATTAGAGGAGTGATACACCTTCGCTTACAGTACATGTATGTCTAACAATGTAGACAAGTCATATACGAGCAAAGCACTGTATACTAGTGCACATTAGAGGAGTGATACACCGTCCATTACTACATTTTTATGAACAATTAGAAAACAAGAATTATACGAGCAAGCAACATATATACTAAGGTGCACCATTAGAGAAGTTGATACACCATTCTTCAGTACATGTAGTATAACAATGTAGTACAAGCATTATACGAGAAGCAATGTATACTAGTGCACATTAGAGGAGTGATACACCGTCTTACAGTACATGTATGTCTAACCAATGTAGGGACAGCATTTAAAATTTACGAGTCAAGCACATGTATACTAGTGCACATTAGAGAGTGATACACCGTATTTACAGTACATGTATGTCCTAACAATGTAGACAGCATTATACGAGGCAAAGCACATGTTTACTAGTTGCAATTAGAGGAGTGATACACGTTTACAGTACATGTATGTTAACAATGTAGACAAGCATTATACGAGCAAAGCACATTTATACTAGTGCTCATTAGGAGTGATACACCGTCTTTACAGTACATGTATGTCTAACAATTGTAGAACATGCATTATACGAGCAAGCACATGGTGATACTAGTGCACATTAGAGAGTGATACACCGTCTTACGAGTACATGTATGTCTAACAATGTAGACAAGCATTATAGGGAAGCCAGCAAGCATATGTTATACTAGTGCACATTAGAGGAGTGATACACCGTCTTACAGTACATGTATGTCTAACAATGTAGATAAGCATTATACGAGCAAGCACATGTATACTAGTGCACATTAGAGGAGTGATACACCGCCTTACAGTACATGTATGTCTAACAATGTAGACAAGCATTATACGAGCAAGCACATGTATACTAGTGCACATTAGAGGAGTGATTACTCCGTCTTACAGTACATGTATGTCTAACAATGTAGTTCAAGCAAGTCATACGAGCTGAGCAATGTATACTACTGCACATTAGAGAAGATGATACACCGTCTCTTACAGAGCTACATGTATGTCTAACAATGTAGACAATTAGCATTTATACGTGCAAGCACATGTATACTAGTGCACATTAGAGAGTGATTACACCGTCTTACAGTACATGGTATGTCTAACAATGTAGGACAAGACATTATACGGAGCAAGCACAATATATTACTAGTGCACATTAGAGGAGTGATTACAACCTCTTACAGTACATGTATGTCTAACAATGTAGACAAGCATTATTTCGAGCAAGCACATGTATTACTAGGCCATTAGAGGAGTGATACACCGTCGTTACTTTACAGTACATGTGTGGTACACAAATGTAGACATGCATTACGAGCAAGCAATGTATACTTAGTGCACATTAGAGAGTGATACACCGTCTTTACAGTACATGTATGTCTAACAATGTAGACAAGCATTCATACGAGCAACGCACATGTATACTAGTGTACGTAGAGAGTGATACACATCTTACAGTACATGTATGTCTAACAATGTAGGACAAGTCATTTACGACAAGCATTACAAGAAGCAGCATCATGTATACTAGTTGCAACATTAGAGGAGGTGATACACCTCTTTACGTACATGTATGTCTAACAATGTAGACAATGTATACGAGCAAGCACCTATACTAAGTGCAACATTAGAGGGAGTGATAACACCATCTTACAGTACATGTATGTCTAACAATGTAGACAAAGCATTATTCGAGCAAGCACATGATATACTTGTGCACATTAGAGGAGTGATACACCGTACAGTTACATGTATGTTCTACATGTAGAAACATTATACGAGAAGACCATGTATACTAGTGCACATTAGAGGGTGATACACCATCTTACAGTACATGTATGTCTAACAATGTAGACATGCATTATACGAGCAAGCACATGTATACTAGTGCACATTAGAGGAGTGATACACCTCTTACAGTACATGTATGTCTAACAATGTAGACAAGCATTATACGAGCAAGCACATGTATACTAGTGCACATTAGAGGAGTGATACACCGTCTTACAGTACATGTATGTCTAACAATGTAGACAAGCATTATACGAGCAAGCACATGTATACTAGTGCACATTAGAGGAGTGATACACCGTCTTACAGTACATGTATGTCTAACAATGTAGACAAGCATTATACGAGCAAGCACATGTATACTAGTGCACATTAGAGGAGTGATACACCATCTTACAGTACATGTATGTCTAACATGTAGACAAGCATTATTACGAGCAAGCACATGTATACTAGTGCACATTAGAGGAGTGATACACCATCTTACAGTACTGTATGTCTAAACAATGTAGACAAGTATTATACGAGCAAGCACATGTAATATAGTGCACATTAGAGGAGTGATACACCGTCTTACAGTACATGTATGTCTAACAATGTAGACAAGCATTATACGAGCAAGCACATATATACTAGTGCACATTAGAGGAGTGATACACCGTCTTACAGTACATGTATGTCTAACAATGTAGACAAGTCATTATACGAGCAAGCACATGTTATACTAGTGCACATTAGAGGAGTGATACACCGTCTTACAGTCATGTATGTCTAACAATGTAGACAAGCATTATACGAGCAAGCACATGTATACTAGTGCACATTAGAGGAGTGATACACCTGTCTTACATACATGTATGTCTAACAATGTAGACAGCATTATACGAGCCAGCACATATATACTAGTGCACATTAGAGGAGTGATACACCATCTTACAGTACATGTATGTCTAACAATGTAGACAAGCATTATACGAGCAAGCACATGTATACTAGTGCACATTAGAGAGTATATTGTATCGTAGTTGATACACCGTCCTTACAGTACATGTATGTCTAACAATGTAGACAAGCATTATACGAGCAAGCACATGTATACTAGTGCACATTAGAGGAGTGATACACCGTCTTACATACATGTATGTCTAACAATGTAGACAAGCATATACGAGCAAGCACATGTATACTAGTGCACATTAGAGGAGTGATACACCGTCTTACATTACATGTATGTCTAATCAATGTAGACAAGCATATACGAGCAAGCACATGTATACTAGTGCACATTAGAGGAGTGATACACAGTCTTACATTACATGTATGTCTAACAATGTAGACAAGCATAATACGAGCAAGCACATGTATACTAGTGCACATTAGAGGTGATACACCGTCTTACAGTACATGTATGTCTAACAATGTAGACAAGCATTATCGAGCAAGCACATGTATACTAGGCACATTAGAGGAGTGATACTCGTCTTACAGTACATGTATGTCTAACAATGTAGACAAGCATATACGAGCAAGCACATGTATACTAGTGCACATTAAGAGGAGTGATACACCGTCTTACAGTTCATGTATGTCTAACATGTAGACAAGCATTATCGAGCAAGCACATGTATACTAGTGAAACATAGAGAGTGATACACCGTCTTACAGTACAGTATGTCTAACAATGTAGACAAGCATTATACGAGCAAGCACATCTATACTAGTGCACATTAGAGGAGTGATACACCGTCTTACAGTACATGTATGTCTAACAATGTAGACAAGCATTATACGAGCAAGCACATGTATACTAGTGCACATTAGAGGAGTGATACACCATCTTACAGTACATGTATGTCTAACAATGTAGACAAGTATTATACGAGCAAGCACATGTATACTAGTGCACATTAGAGAGTGATACACCGTCTTACAGTACATGTATGTCTAACAATGTAGACAAGTATTATACGAGCAAGCACATGTATACTAGTGCATTAGAGGTGATACACCGTCTTACAGTATGTATGTTCTAACAATGTAGACAAGCATTATACGAGCAAGCACATATATACTAGTGCACATTAGAGGAGTGATACACCGTCTTACAGTACATGTATGTCTAACAATGTAGACAAGTATTATACGAGCAAGCACATGTATACTAGTGCACATTAGAGGAGTGATACACCGTCTTACAGTACATGTATGTCTAACAATGTAGACAAGCATTATACGAGCAAGCACATGTATACTAGTGCACATTAGAGAGTGATACACCGTCTTACAGTACATGTATGTCTAACAATGTAGACAAGCATTATACGAGCAAGCACATGTATACTAGTGCACATTAGAGGAGTGATACACCGTTTTACAGTACATGTATGTCTAACAATGTAGACAAGCATTATACGAGCAAGCACATGTATACTAGTGAACATTAGAGGAGTGATACACCGTCTTACAGTACATGTATGTCTAACAATGTAGACAAGCATTATACGAGCAAGCACATGTATACTAGTGCACATTAGAGGAGTGATACACCGTTTTACAGTACATGTATGTCTAACAATGTAGACAAGCATTATACGAGCAAGCACATCTATACTAGTGCACATTAGAGGAGTGATACACCGTCTTACAGTACATGTATGTCTAACAATGTAGACAAGCATTATACGAGCAAGCACATGTATACTAGTGCACATTAGAGGAGTGATACACCGTCTTACAGTACACGTATGTCTAACAATGTAGACAAGCATTATACGAGCAAGCACATGTATACTAGTGCACATTAGAGGAGTGATACACCGTCTTACAGTACATGTATGTCTAACAATGTAGACAAGCATTATACGAGCAAGCACATGTATACTAGTGCACATCGTTACTCAGCTTGTATAATGGATTGTCTTTTCTCCAATGCTAGAAATATAAACTTAACAATGTTGTGAATATGTGGTATATGTGAACTCGCCATCATTCTATTAAGCGAATCATGATTATGGTTTCTAATAGTTTCGAAATTTAAAAACTGTAGGCGTAGTTGTTCATAACAGCTACATTCTACACAGAAATGGTATTCGGTCTCAACCACATGTATATTATTTTGTCGACAAATTGGACAATGCCGTAGATTCCTGTCAATGCCAATATGATGACCAGTTTCAATTAGTAAATTATGAGTTGAACATCTGAACTTAGCTAGCGCTTGTTTATACGGAAACGATAAGTCTACAGATAAATAGGTTTCAGGTGTTAGTGCTCAGGAACTTGACTGGTGACATATGTCATCAGTCCATTTTCTCCTGACACAGTCTCCTAAATTTAAAATTCGTATCATTTTCCAATTCAAAGAGGAATTCTCAGCGATTTGTAACCCGGAGGATATAACAAAAACGTTCTACTTTCACTTTCATTTCAGCTACACATTCAATTTTAATTTATTGAGTAAATGATGCCGAAACATTTATTTAAATTAATATCTAATTATTTAAATATACTTTTTTTAATTCATAATACAAATAATCTAGAGATAAGTATTATCCTTATTCAAACTCAAGACAACGTTTCCTTTGTGCAGCGTATCGTACTGTATATGCTGTGTAACGTCAAGTCGCAAGACTGTCGGCAGCGTATGGCATTGCGCTAACACACACGACGTGTAATTATCAAAAAATTGCTAGCACCTCTTTGGAAAGTTTGGATTTCCTAAACTGTTTTACTAAATTCATTATAGATTAGTTGATTTTTTAAGTAAAATGGACACTGATTAATAATATCGATGACTCAAGATGATTACAACAGTATGTAACTGTCAACAAACAATGTTTCTGCTTTAAATCATCATCATTTCGCTGTCCAATGTCGGATTTTATCGAGCCATTGACCTATGTAAAGTTCAGAATGTAAGCTTTAATCTGATTGGTCATTCAAGAAAAACGTCACAGGGAAATCCCGCCCCTTACTATATCATTGCGCAAAATATCAACATACATAACAAAGAACTCATATTAATACATAACGGTTAATAGTTTATAAAGTATACAAAAACTTTTTCAATAACACACATATAGCGCAAAAAATCAAACAACACATGTATTAAGCTGAAACGGTAAGATAGCTCGCTGTTTTACTGTTGTTGAACTACTTTTTTATGGCGTAGTACCGCGTGTTTTTCTAAAGTTAAACCCGCAAACAGTGACACTGCGACCGCCACTTAACTCATTAGCATATCTGAAATGACTGAGAATTTTCATATAGTTACTAAATCCGAGCTAATGGCTCGGATAATAACGTCATTTCACCGATTGTCAGCGCATAACTGACGTCTATAACGTTGCCAAGTATAACGTGTTGTCATTGGCGTGCGTAGATGTGGCTGTGACTGGAGAAATGTGTCTTATGAGGTTTACGACCAATGTAGATCCAGATCAACCTGTGCATCCGCACAGTCTGATTAGGATCTGCATTGTTCGCCCTTCCATCGATGAACAACCCGTCAAGCTCTAAGAAGCAACACAGAGTTGTATTATGCTACACGCGTGTGCTGTTTGGTCAGGAGCTACACTGGTCACAAATCCCATAAGTCCCATTTCTCCAGCAACAGCCACATAACATGTATCAGAAATATATACAGTGAAACCTCTCTAAACCGGATACCCTGGGAGGTCCCCATGGTGTCCGGTTTATAGAGGTTTCACTGTAATTCAGACATTTGATCATTCTGAGCCATGGTTGTGTGCTCTGCAATCACGAACAGACATTATCACCCGAGATAAATGACCAAGAAACTCATCAAACATAAGATCACAGGTGTTTTCTTGGTGTCCGGTTTACTGTTTGCACGCCCCTTTCGGGTACTATGCGCATGTATTTTATTTCATATATACATCTACATACAAATTCAAATACAATCAAGGTTCCCAGTAATTAACCGGTACCCATTTACAGCTGGGTGGCTTGAAGACGTATGGATAAGGTGTCTTTCTCAAGGACACAACGCACGCCTCCGGTGAGGCTCGAACTCACGACCGTAAGATCAGCAGTCCGACGAGCCCAGCGCTTGGCTATTGCGGTCCACATTATGTCTGTCTGATCTCGACAGAGTCTCGCATGAGCATCGACTGGTATACCTCCGTCTCGGTACCAACCATGCAGAATATTATTCCATTAATCTTATTTCTATGCAAACAATATGAATATGTGGCCATGGCAACATATCGTGCGGATATTCTGTTATGAATTAGCACACTACACACACACATGCATGCGTGGCTCCGTTTCATGAACAATATTTGATACAATACGTATACATGTCATCTTAGCTGCACGTCTTCCGCTGTATAGGCAACACGTTGCACTATATCGCTGCAATAGAGTCAACGTAAACAAATATATAGAGAAAAAACCGCAGGACGTTGACGTTCATACTTCGCTATATCGTTATTGAGAAACAATTCTACAATATGACACAAAAATATTACCATATTATAAAACGTGCCTAATGAAGTCTGTATTAGCAAATTATTTAAGTCACTCTCCACGAAGTAGAAAGTAAACAAAAACATTCAGAAAGACTACTCCGTAGTGCAATGAATGTAATTAGAGTTATGTACTCAGAACTAACATTGTAATGTCATCTATAAGCATGGTATGAAATACGCATTTAACTGAAATAATCAATTGACAAGAATGACCTGAACAACGACAATGTTGTAACACAATTGCGCTAATCGGGCTGAAGGATACGCTACAGAGCATATGATTTTGTACCTTATAAGAAGTTTGATTTTTCATGAAAAATATTTTCAGAAACTGTGATATCGTCTGTCAGGTCAGCTTTGTCGGAATATGACGAAATTGTCATAGCAAAATTTACAGTCGACGTCATATACGGAAACTATCGTTAATATGTTTCATGTGATACCACACATCTATTTAGGTACAAAATCACATGGTTTGTCTTATATAAGAGCGTGTTTCTTGAAACCGTTCCCAAATGTGCATCTTGGCAACTCCAAACAGGTAATGACTAGCCATCTATTATTGCAAGACATGTCATGAGAAAACGCGCCCTATTTCCTGGCGACCAGTGTAGACCCAGATCACATGCGCAGTCTGATATGGGTATACACTGGTCGTGATAATGTCAATGAAACCCACCATTGGATCTAATTACCAAATGAATTTAAACAGTTACAAAGCTTTCTAAGTTTATTAACAACTACACTGGTCAGAGACTCAGTAATGCGGGTTTTGTCACGATTGTCACGTGGCAGCATACCGCCGGTTATTAGCTACAGAGATAGCGAGTGGCAGTGATGCACATGTTGGCCGACCGCCAATCAGTAATTTACAACAACGACGGCAACATGTACATTACGTCGTTATGATAGTTTTATACAGGTCCACCACCACCATTGAGTGTTCCATATAAACTAACCAATGACCACACATTTACCTTTTTTCTGCTTCTTTCATTTTTCGTATGGATGTTGTGGAACCTATTTTCCCATAACCTGCACCCATTCTGCTCTGGATGTTCACTAATTAAAATATAGGTTTAATTATTGTTAAGACAGATAAATTCAATCTCATGTGACCACCCTGGTGGTGGCACAAAAAGTCAGCGGCTGGAATTGAAACCGCCTCACATGACAAACATGCTCCGACTTACAAAATAATCCCAAAGCATATACTTGAAACTGATGTAAATGATACATGTGAAGTAGATTAGTGCATCAATTGACTGGTTTTTGCAAGCAAAGAGTGTCTGTGGCATAACTTTTTTTAACGTACTACTACAGCGCGCATGAATATCTGATGATTTAGCGTGGTTAAACCTTCAGCACCAGATGGCAAAATGGGAAGTACTATTCATGACTTCATTAGTCATGTCGATTCGATAATTTTCTCCTCGCCCTAGATGGTTGTGGATGGGCGGTGTGGGGTGTGGGATTTTCACGGTTTTTCGTTGTTGTTGTTGTTTTTTTTTTTTTTTTTTTTTTTTTTTTTTTTTGGTGGTTTTTTTTCGTTTCTATGTTTTCATTGATTGATTGATTTTTTTTCAATTCTGTTCCGCATTTTGTCTGAAACATTTCGTCAACATTCGACATCATTTACTAATATAATACATTTGGTAAATATGTTTCAAGAGATATCACACATCTTCTTACGCACACCATCACATGGCTTGTCTCATATGTAGCTGTGACTAGAGATCAACCTGCGCATCCGCCTGCGCATGCCATTCCATCATAGAAACCCTGCCATCAGTATAGATCGCTGATCAAGCTACATGAGTGTGTTATTTGATCAGGAACTGCCCCATTTCTCCGATCACATACACATATGAGACACACCATGTAATTTTACAAAGTTTACAATCTTTTCCGTAAATGGCGTCAAATGTTGACAGAGATTTCAGAGTGCATGTTCTCTGAAATTCTTGTCAACATTTGACTTTATTTATGATAAATATTGTAAATTTTGTAAACGTATTTCATGAAATTACGCAGTTGTCTAAGGGTACGAAATCACATGGCGTGTCGCTATGTGCACGGGAACGGTATTGTATTGTAGGTTCTGCACACTCACGGCTTTAACACCCGGTCTATCCATCACAGCTGACAGCTGACGGTACCACGCTTTCTGACAATCAACCACAGCCGTTGTTCGCTTATCACGCGGAATCCGTACTATCGGGGTGTTCTTTGGCTGTATGCCGTATTCCCAACATAACGCCCCCACCTCCCCGCCCGCAGCCCACATAGCATTAAGAACAAAGTAAAAACCAGAATTGTTCCCAGCTGATGTTTGTCCATTATCGTAGTTCAATATGTTCGACACCTTTATCTTTGAAAATCAGACTCTGTAGATTTTGACCAAGAACGTCGACGAAATATTGAGAATTATTGACGTCGGTCGTCGATAGTAACACGACACAAATTAATCTAGCACAACATTAATTAAATTATGCATATTGAATATGTTTTGTTTTTACGTTTAATAGCAGGCCCCACCACACCACGAACGGAAATCGTCGCGAAAATGTACAAAATGAAAAGAGCGAACTTTAACAGTCGTGAAGGATAAGTGGTTTACAATATGCTTTATTTACCAATGGTCTATCTTACGTTACGAACAATATATTTTGACATAGTGCGCAATGTTTGCCCACAAGGAAACAAGTACAGCACTGATACAACAAAAGACAAAATGTTCTATTAAAAAGAGCTATTAAACACATTAAATCCCATAAATAGTTCAATGTATGTACTTTTTCATCAATAACAAAATGTCACCCTCCCCAAACAAATAGTTGATGAAATTCCACCGAATATTGATTTCATTGCGAAAACATGGAGGCTAAAATATATTTTTTAACATAATTTTGGAATTTGTGGACCGATTTTCAAAATCTAACTTTTGTTTTCTTAATTACATCATTTCCAAGCTATCCAGCGAGGTTTGAGGTTTTTTCGTTTTTCGACTCCTCCTGCAGCTGCTTCAGCTTCTTTTGCCCCATGTTAAATTCCCATAGGAAAATCTTTTTTTCGCAATAAAATCAATATTTGATGATCAAATAAAAAAAATGGGGAGGGTGACTTTTTTTTTGTCATTGATGAAAAAGTACTTACATTTAAGTATTTTTTCAGATGTAATGTGTTTAATAGCCAAAAGTTCGTCGGCAGCAAAACGTGGAACAGACAGTAGTATTACAGCTGAATTTGTACTGTTTGTCACTTATTAAGGCTAGGTTTGTATTGTTAAGTCTCTGTTTAACGACTCTTGGACTTAGTATAGATGAAGCGGGTTTTTTAACACAGTTTATATATTTTATTGTACATGTGACTGTAAATGATAAATAACAGTCAAGAAACACAAAGTTGTCGGCGTAATCCAACTAAATTTTAAAGTTACAACACAGTCGGGAAATCCGAACGATAACAATATTACAATAATGAACTAGAGACGGTAACTCCGTAAACGCATGGAAAAGTCCAGCGACTCTACATAACACGTAGTCCTTCACTGAGATGTACACATAGATCCTATTGTTTTCATAAAGCGTGCAACCACTATATATATGATGGCGGAGGAAACGTAATTAATTTGCATCGACAGAATGTGTCAAACATAAACAGTTTGGCAATCAGATAAAATCCTGCATAAAGCCATAACTGATGAAATATAACCCATAAACAATTGTTTGTGTTGACAGACACATTATATGGAGGAAACGCAATGACAGACAATGAACATGTTGCCCTTATTAAATAATAAGATTATGCAAGTATATGGTGTTTGACATCTAAATGTGTTTATAAGTCTATAATGTTGCCTTTAAGCAGAGGACTGGCATATCTTTTATACCAATCTGATACAATCAGGCAGTTTTCATAATCAATTAATGACAGCTGAAGTGGTTGACAAATAACGATGTGAAATATATATATCACTACCATAATAGTAGTATACCATGCGCGAGATGTAGCAAGCACACCATGTTCCTTCATCCAATTCCCAGGCACACATTTTTTGTGATCATAACTAATAACAGCCACGTGTATGCATATTACCGTCACAACATGCTAGTATAACATGCTAGTACGGCTGCATATAGATACAGTTCCGCTTTCTAATTACGAATGTGGCGAGGAAAATACGACACGTTACGTTTGTGACCAATCTAGGTCACGAGCTGATAGTACACATCTATAGCTTGACGGGTATTTCAGTGAGTGAATTACGAACGGTGTAGACCCTGATCAGCCTGCGCGGATGTTCAGACTGAGCTGGGTCTACACTGGTCGCAAAGGCAATAAGCCCCATTTCTCCAGTCACGGGCAGAATTACAGAATTACAGACACACTGGTGTTATTGTTGGTAACATATTTCTTAGATGTTTACGAGACTTTTGCAGCTGGAATATACAGACGCGATCTTTTGTTGTTTATTTAATGATTACGATACCACCCTTTATATCTCGGAGAATGCTATAACATAAATAGGAATTATATTATCTATCCGTTGTTGCGAGATTCACATTCCGAATGGCGATGTAGATGTACACAGTGTATACACTTTCACATTCCGACCAGCTCCACGTAGGCACACACTTTATGAATGTATGCAATCCTACCAGCTCCACGTAGGCACACATTTTATGAATGTATGATCCTAACCATCCACTAGGCACACATTTTAAATGCTAAGAATGTATGCAATCCTACCAGCTCCACGTAGGCACACACTTTATGAATGTATGCAATCCTACCAGCTCCACGTAGGCACACACTTTATGAATGTATGCAATCCTACCAGCTCCACGTAGGCACACATTTTATGAATGTAAGCCATTCCTACCAAACTCCACGTAGGCACACACTTTATGAATGTATGCAATCCTACCAGCTCCACGTAGGCATACATTTTATGAATGTATGCATTTCGATAATATGCGTCGTAGATGCACACAATGTATGAATGACTACAGTGTTATTCGTCAATTTGTGAATGTATACATTCCTATAGGCGCTGTATATGTTCAATGCAGACAATGGCGTTTCTACATTCCGAGTGATGCATGAATGTTCACAATGTATGTATTTCTACATACTATTGGCGCCCTATATGCTCACAATGTATGTACATGTATTTCTATATCCTGATTGGCGCCCCATATGCCCAAAATGCTTGCATTTCTACATGCCATTTATGATTTTGAACCAGCGCAATGTGCATTATCCTATTAATATTGGCGCCGCATATGTACAGTGTAAATAATGGTTAACTCCATGTATTAATATCGTCCCCCACCCCTCCTCGTGGCGTTGTCTTATGCAGGTTTTATGTATTCGACCAAATTATGTTAGACGGTGTCTTCCTTTAATCACGTCTTGGTTCGAAACATTGATTCAGGGCATACAATTTGAACATTTTTTTATGGTGATATCCAATTATTCATGATTTTTGGGCATTTGCGGCGGCCATCTTGTACATAAAATACATTGCCACAGGACAAAACATGTAACAGAACGATACATTGTACGGTTATATAGTTAATAGAAGACAGTATCATGTTTTCCCCGTCACCTGTGCTCGGACCCAATTGATTTCATATCAAACAACAGATAAACATTGCCCTACATTTCCATCATAAATTCATAATGCAAACGCACATTCAACGTATTGCGTTTATATCCCAATACAATACATTAGACACACGTGACGTCTCGCGATGTTTTTGATTGGTTAAAGTTTGTTTGACGTCATTAATTTCCACGAGGTTGTCAATAACGGCACGCTATTGACCGGCAGCGTCGCTGCTCCCGGAATTGCGACAAAATGACGTAAATCAAGATAAATCTCAATTTTAACACCATATTAGGTTATTTTCATTTTTGAAACTATCAGCAAATTCAGTGTAAATATAGCCATGGGCTGTTGCGTTTACTGGGATGAATACTACATTTGGTCCTTCGGACTCCACGCACTTTAAACAGACCAAATGCAGTGTTCACCCCAGTAAACGCAACAACCCATGATTGTATGATTAATTGACTACACTAACATTGGTAGTCATAATGGATATGGCGAGTCATCGGGGACAAAAACTGAGGAACTAATGTTCTGTGGAAATAAACAGAAGAATCTGAATGTCTACAATTCCTGGAATTTGCTAACGATGTAAGTATTGGTGACGTGTCAAGACAAAATGGGGCTTATTCAACGTTTTACTGCTGTATCTTCTAAGCAACCGGCATGTTCACGGTTGTAAGCACTGCAACGTAGATTTCTCATATCTGGTTATACTGTAGGCCGGTATATTTGTTTGTCCATTTAATATAGGAATGAATGGCCTTTTTGTGGAATTTATCGGGGTATAAACTTGGAAAAGTCGCGGGAATACTGGACGAAGGCCGGAAGCCTTCGTCCAGTATTCCCGCGACTTTTCCAAGTTTATACCCCGATAAATTCCACAAAAAGGCCATTCATTCCTTATAATTCCAGCATTTGAAATAAATTCATCAAGAAAATGTGTTTATTTTCCGTTTTCTTAAGAATTATTTTAACTGCGTCTGACGGTTACGGAAAGTAGTTCGGCATGGAGTTTACTGGGATATAAATTTTGGACGGAGACTTGCAACGGACCAATCAAATGTTAGTGAATTGTGTTAAAAATGTTGTGCTGGAATTATTAGATCGTATTTATCTACACAATATCCATTTGTAGTTCGGATATACTTATTGACAATAAGCATCCGTATATCGGTTTACTGCGACACTATGGACGTCACATAGGACTGCCGATACATTTTCATACTATTTTGATAAATACCATGTGGTCGAAAATTTTATAAAAAGAGTGACTTTAAAACAATGTGTATTAAATGTGCTTTCCTTCGGAGGTTATTGGAAATTACTATAAAATAATATATAATGATATTATTCAGATAAGGGGGGGGGGGTGTTTTCTTTAATTTTACTTGTAAACAATATTTAAGTATTTTTCTGCGGTTTAATAATCATACGTACAAATGTTTCGATATCAATTTTGATTCAGCCATTCCATCTAGTACCTAATTAGCATAGAACACTGGTGTACGTTAGTAAAACTGTATATGCGCAACAGTATTAATACGTATCTTCTAATATTTAAAGACAAGGACACTATGAAGTTTTAAAATGGTGTAATAGTTATGCAGATCTCCTTATTTGTTGCCTTATTTTTTTCCATTTCAAAACTACATACTTCGATCAATTTGCAAACAGTGTAGATCCAGATGAGCCGGCTCGTAACGAGCCGTCTCACCAGGATCTGCACCATTTGCGGATAGTTTTCTTATTTCTAAAACCGATACAACTTTCTGATAAATATAATAATCTTAAGAGTAACATGGGCGTGTCCATTTCAGTTACTTAGGGGTGAAATGGTTAACAGTTTACCCCCAGTCGCAGGCTGCTAGATTTAATTAGAAATACCGATTACATGTTATTGATATTTAGATACATATCTAGACCATCGAAGGTGGACCAATTTTGTTTTGCTGTTGTTTTTTTGTTTACTTCATTATTAAACAACTAGGACTCCAAGCAATATATTGTAACTGGCACCGGCTGGATAACAACAAACACATGGCGCGAGTTCGTGTGCTGATGGGTATACTCATGTATACTAAGGCTAACATATTAATATAATAATATAACGTATTTAGTATGTAATTATCAATGGGGAGTCGGACAAACCCCCAACCCCACCTATGGAATGATACAAACATAATATGCCAGCAACTGAAATATAAACGAAACTTAATATATTTTATCTCATATTTGACACATTTCCGGGTGTTGTTTCTGTATTAACACAGCACATGTGCAAGGTATGGACATGGGGATGTGATAACGTTTAACATAGTTATACCACGTTCGTCCGCATGTACGATCGATAATCAGCTCAGGTTCAGCCGATTAAATTGCTTGATTGCGATTTGAGATTGCCAATAGATCTTCAAAAACGTTGACATCTGAGCAAGATTAACGCAGGCGGTTGTCACGCATGTTTGATCGCGATTTATACGCGAGTATTATTAGTGGCAGTTTCGGCGCCAATACTGTTGGCGCGGAAGAGACGCTGATTGTACTTCACGCTATCTATTATATTGGCGTTTAACATAAATCTATTGTTCAAATATTGGAGTTTAGTCAATTAGACTATAGCGACCGCAGCATTTAGTTCCTTAAAAATCCAATATGTAAACAATAACATAATTAGCCAAATTTATAATGCAGTATCCCGTCATAGTATTGAATATCCGTTTCTTGTCTAACAGGTAGTCAATAAATATGGTTACTATATAACCTATTGGGGCTAAATCTAGCAATATGTGAGTGTTTGCATACAGCGTAGATCCAGATGGTCCGTCTCGTACCGAGCCGTCTCATCAGACTAATTGCACTTTTGGCAAGTAATTTTCATATTTGTTTAGAAAAACACACGCCCCCTTCTTATAAATGGACTAGACTGAACACCATTTTGTGACTACTAGATTGGTTCTGCAATTAGCGTATCACAGTCCATTCCAGTTATTTAGGGTTGGAAGGGTTTATGATACTATTCAAGCTGGGCGTGATAATTCTAAAATATAGCTAAAAGTTTCTTACCAATTCGGACCGTATCCATGACAACGCCGTGTCTATTCTCTGCCGTCGGTTGTCCCACTTCGTGCCATCTGGATCGTCCTTTGAGTGTATATCCCCTTGCTCGTCCCTCCCATGTTTTTCAAAACTAGTCGCGACTTCTCCCATGGATGCTTCTGTGGAGCTGGCTATCCTCCGCATGACCGAATCAGACGAACGTCCGCCATTACTCATGTTATAACTGTCGTCCCGCGTCAAATCATTGCGCAGTCCTGTGTCAGTTCGGCTGTCGCTAACAGGGTGTTTATTGCCAATCGTTTTACCTGCTGGAGCAGTTTCGTGCCTGTTGTTTGTAATCGATGCGATTATGTCAGCGTTTATCGATTGTCCCGAGCCTTTCCTCGTGTCACCTGTCGCGTTATTGATGTTCTGGTAACGGCGGGAATCTGACGTACACTTGTCGTCTGCTGAGTATAGTTTGCCGGAGAAACTTTTAGAACCGACACCGTCTGCGGAGTTGTGCTCATCGAGACTTTTGGTATCGTAGTCGCTATAGTACCGTTTTGTATTTTGCAACCTGTTTTTTCTCTCCCTTGCGAAACTGCCTGTAGATGGAGATGTTAATAGACGGTCCCTATGTCTGGGTTTATTGCTATCGGAATCGAACGAGTGCGGTGCAGCTTTGGTCCTTGTGTATGGTGAGCGCACACCCGAATCAGACATGGCGCGGAACGAATCGGCACTTGCCACAGACACGTCGCCGGTTGATTGTCTGCTAAGATCATCCCTAGTCGTATACGGATTCATATTTCCTATCGGTGCATGCCCGAAGTCACTGAAGAAAGAGTCCCTCACTGTAGGAGTAAATGCACTAAATCGCGATCCGAAACAGGAACTGAATAGAAAGTCGTCTGATGAGTTCCATAATTCGTCTGACAATACGTCATCAAACCGAGGTGACAGCACACTTGGAATGGTGAATCTTTCCTTTTCGAATTCATCAATTTCTTTACTCATCGTGAGGAAACTGTCGTCTCTCCCCTTCATCGAGCGTCTGACGTCCTCCCTAGCCTGTCGTAATTCTGATTCCGTCAACCGGATGTCACCATGCAGTGTCGCGCGTCTTCTGCCGTCTGTCGAGTGTGAACGCGGGCGATCGACTTTTACTGGTGCCCGTATGCCCTTGTATATGCCAGGAGACAGATAGTCACGTTCACCATAGTTCGTCCTGTTAGGTACGTTTTGATAAATGCGTTCGTTATTACCGGCATATCCACTGGCAGAAGACGAACTGGCGCGAGAAAACACGTCCGACCGATCACTGTCGTAGTTCGATTGTGCAGCCTGTTTTAACTTTGTCATGCTATCGATGGACTGTTTGTCGTATAGCTGGTCTGATTCCTCATTCCGAAGCAACTTTCGTTCTGTCTCTAATTGCCTTTTTAGACGCCGACGTTCGTGCAATGCACTTGCAGACGACGCAATTGATGACGCGTCACTATCTTGCCGACTATACACTGACGACCGGTCGTCGGAATACCTGTCGTAGTCATTAAACCCGTCGGCACTCCCCTCACCAAAATTCGCATTATCCGTGACGTATAAATGTGGTGTAGGGTTATTAGCTACAGATTTGGACGCCAATGTGTTCTTGCTTGTCGATGAGTCCGATTTGTTTGTAGATACAGTCCGTTTTATTTTCTGACCATCCACCTCTTCTTCAATTGAACACTGCCCAGTGAATGTACTAGCAACAGATGCCGTATCGTCTCTATCTATTGATGTCTCAGTGACTAACTGTTTTTGTCCCGTTACTGGGTCTATCCTGTCCTCAGTTTTCGACACCTTATCCTCTTTTGTCAGTAAATGCTTAGTATCACTCGTCCGTTTTTCCTCCGTTTGTAGTTTTCCAGTTTCGTCCACTGATGTCTTCATGTCCTGGGTCATGTTCAATTCTGAGCCACTACTGGTTGATTTGATTTCTTCAGAAGTGACGCCATCGGCTGTAGATACTTTGCTGGACACTGATTTCTGTTCCTGTAACATATGGTAGACCAGTGCCCGTGATTATAAAAGTACCTACCCCGTACCCATGCTCAAAATCAAGAAGTGTGATTGGCCGAGGCTAGGATGTGGTCAGTCTCTCGACCAATCAAGCCGTCTAAAGTTGAGTGACAGCTCACCCTCGATCAATCAAATTGTCTGATTTCTAGTAACAGCTCAGCCTCAGCCAATCAACTTGTCAGTTTTCGAGTAACAGCTCAGCCTCGGCCAATCTAACTGTCCGATTTCGAGTGACAGCTCAGCCTCCAACAATCAAACTCTGCTCGCGAGTGTGAAACCGGAGAACGTGCTTTGAAAGTATTGCATACACGAACTCTGACTAATGTGTTTCGATATTGTGGTCTTTCTCTCTAAAACGAATACCCTGTGAGATCCCCGGGTTGATGGATTAAAACAGGTTCCACAGTAATTCAGAAATTTGAGTACATCCACACCCTTGTGTACGTGCTTTGCAATCATGAAAACACATTTACATCGAAATAAATGAAAGCCAAATAGATCTATGTAAAATAATAAACGCATTGTAGATTTAGTTGTGTCGGGTTTTGATGTATGCTTATTAGAAGGCGAATCAATGAATCAAGTAATGGACAGGAAATTCGACGCTCGCTGAAGACGTCATACAATTCCCACAGCTGGGGCCCGTTTCACTAAACTTCGTACGATATTTTCATTATTTAAATTTTCAAATGAGCGTGGCTAACTAATGCTACCATTTTTCGCCTACATGTACACATTTACATTATAAACTATTACCAACATCGCCAATCGGTGTAAATGCTATTCTAATTTCCAACATCGCACTTATGAACTTCATCGTCGCACGAAGTTTAGTGAAATGGGCCCCTGGATATTATCCGAAAAATGCCTACCGTTTAATTTATCAGGTAGCGTTGTATGACGAACATGAACACGTATTAGAACCACCATGCAAGAACAAATATTGAATTACTGCTGAACAAGCAAACTATTGTTTTTATTAAATGAAACCCGGACTATGTTACGTTGTGAACGGCACATAGTAAACCTCAATGGATAACTCTTTAAATATCACTGAAAACGTACAACAATTTCGAAATTCAGACTCGCTTTCAGATCTGGCGCCAGTACTAGTGATTATTTGACATCGTCCATGCAATGGATGCCAGTATTACATCCACATTCATTATAATAGTCAACAGGGTATCAGCGTCGTTGCTTGCTTTCGAAAGTCTTTAGCGGTTAGAGTGTATTTTATCAATGAGTAAGTGATTACCTGCGACACTTCTTTCTTGATGATCCGAGTTCGTTTCGGCGATGACTCGTCTGACCCTTTACCTGTCCCGCTCGATATCGTACTTTCCGACGTCTGGGAATGTTGGGAGCTGCTGTCCTGTCTCGATATCAACGAATTCCTGTGTCCCATAACAGTCGTTGATGTTACTTCATCCATAGTTTCAACATCCGTTTTCGTCTCATGTTGAGATGCAGATGAAACTTCTGTAGTCGACTGGGCCGATGTCTTCATCGCTTCAGATTTTCTAACTTCTCTATGGTTATCTGACGGAACCGATGACAATGGTGTGGTAAGTCGTCCATCTGAGAGTGGTGTAACTACGTTATTGTTAGTCGTATTTTCTTGTCCTATACACTGTTCGGCACAGTCAACTGAATTATGAAAGCTTTCCCGTGCCCCTTCCGTCCTGGCCTTTGTGCAATCTGAGAACCCGCTATCGTAAGAGATATCTCGTTCCATCTCTGTATTGCCTCTCCCGGCGAGTGTCTGTTCTAAATCCTTGTTCAAATTCCGCATATTCTCCACCCTGGCTTCTGCCTCCTGATGAGTTATCAAACCCGCACCGTTATGGCCAACGGTATCCGTTCCAGAATCGTAATATCCTCGGTTCATCTGATTCATCTGAAACGCTGATGAAGCAAGAGAACTTGAGCTATCTACTCGATTTTGTCTATAAGAAGTACCATCATCTCTTCTAGTGCTGTCTCGTCCCATCTCTCGCACTGTAGTCGCAGTCGAGTTGCTCTCGGATGACACCCCGCCTCCACATGAGTATTTCATATCATGTCCTTCGTCAAATGGCCACCTTGTACCATCAGCTACGTCACCGGCATTAAACGTGTCGTCAGATGACATATCGTGGCGATGTGCGGCCACATTGGTTCTATGTCCACCCACGCTGGTCGGCGTGTCGTAGCCGCTCTCATAGACCGGTCGGTCAGGTCCTCTCGGTGGCTGAACCTCGTCTTCGGCCCATCGCCGGATGTTGCGGTCAGAGCGGGAGATCTCTACTCCAGATCTGGTAGACCCAGGCCGTCCGTCCGCGTTTGGCGAGAAACTGCAAGTGGACCACCGAATGGTAAAGATGTCATTATGGCGTGTTTGACCTGTGTTGATCCTGAATATCATTAATAAGCTGTGAAAAGAGACCTAATGCGATTTGCACCAATTATATACATTGGTTTTAGACACTAGTTTTCACCCAGTAAGATAATATAAGTGATGTGCTAATGGTGGTAACCTCAGGGTATGGAGTGTGTTTGAGCCAATTACCACCCTTACATAAGGAAAATGAAGTGAAAGTTAGCCTACTTCAGTGACTGATGATGGCGGACATAATGGAACCGGGAGAGACAGTGTAGATGCGCAGAACACGTTTATTCCCAAACGGCATATTTGTAATAAGCATATTTATTATAACACCTATTATTCAGTGACATGAACAACGTGAGAACCGATTGAATTGCGGCGAGCGCGACCCTGATCTGGGAATACATAGAGAATACCAGAATAGTGTATGTTGATATCAAGTTTATCATTCAAGGCTAGGAATTCCTATAGTGGGCTTGCCCGGTCATTCCGTAGGAATTAGGTGCCCAAATGTATGTGAAGATGTCTATGGGGATTTAACATGGGGACATTTTTTTTTTTCGTAATGAAATAAATATTGGACCAAATTTCATAAAATGGAAAGAAGGCTCATTCTTAAATTTTGATAAAAGTTAACATTATCGAAAATAATATTGCTTTTGCATTGTTTATATGGCCATACAATTTTGGCAGATTTCGTGAAACAGACAGTAAGTCTAGACAGTATAATTTACAACAATATACTCCAACGCGAAGAATTAAACACGATTCTAAGTCCAAGAATTAAACACGATTATCCCATGATGCGAAAAACTAAAAACGATTATCACCTAACCCGAAGAACTAAACACAAGTATCCGCTAAGGCCTAAAAAAAAAAGTCTTGTGGTGCGGGGAACGGTCCAGAAAAAGCTAGGTAGGGAGGGTAGGAAAATCTTCTTTTTTTTTCTTTTTTTTTTTAAATATTAGCGCTCAAAATGTACGCAAAAGACTGTCACAAAGCCCGTTTTTAAGCATTATAAGGAACGAAAATGATTTTTTTTTTAAAACGGCCAAAAAAAGTATAAGGTCGGTGTGTTTTGCTAGGCAGGGTCGGGTTCCCCGCACCACAATACTTTTTTTTTTTTTAGGCCTAACCCGAAAATCTAAACACGGGTATCCACTAACCCGGAAATCTAAACACGGGTATCCACTAACCCGGAAATCTAAACACGGGTATCCACTAACCCGGAAATCTAAACACGATTGTCCTCTATGTCAGCGTTTTACTATGTTAACAATTCCACAACGTGAATGATGATGCTGCATGTGTACCTGCTGGTTTCCGACCGTCGTTGTTCCCGCCCAAATGAACTCAGGGTTTCGACGACGTCCGCCGGCAGTTTGAACCCCTCTTCCTCAAGGATCCCCAAGGCTTCGTTCATCAGCGAACCCTTATTCGACCCCATTGTAACTACTGAAATAATACATTCATTTAATAAATGAGCTTTTGCTGTGTAATAACACAATGTATTTAAATCATAATACATCGGAACCCCTCTAAACCGGATACTCGGAAAAATATGGATGTTTAACTTAGATGTATTTTGCTGTTATGTATCTCTGATTACAATGACTTTTCATGATTGCAAAACACTAGAATGTGCCATGAAGCGCTAACATGTTTGATTTACAGTGCAACATTTCCAAATCGGACACCCTGGGGACCTCCCAGGGTGTCCGGTTTAGAGAGGTTTCACTGTACACACGTGTAATACATATGCAAAATAGACTGATACAGATAACATGATCTGTGTGATCAGTACAACTTCATTTGCATCATGGTTTACTTACGCAATAAAGATAATCTATGATTTGTGTTGATTTAATATGATATTTATTAAACTCGTTGACTGAATTCAGAAGAAACTCGTAATAGCCTCGTTTCTTCAGATATCAGTAAACTTGTTTAATACATTTCATATTAAATCATAACTCATGTAAGCTAATACATATAACATACATAGTTATTATGTAGAGCAATGTCATTAGTTCCCATTGAAACTGAGACATTTTATGAGACACACTGTATTTACCACAGATGTTGGCAACGTTGAAACGAGCTTGTTCTCTGTCCTTGATAAATATAAGATATGAATGTTGTTGGTTGGTTTTTTTTTGTGTGTACCGTTCCTGTAATAAAAAACGGGCATTGTTTTTCTCCCGCAAAGTATATTTAGGTAGATAAGTACACTTAGCAATATTGATGAAATTTGCTACAGAGCTATTAGGGGTGTATTCTCAGACCCGGGCCAATGTGGTATTGCTTGGTACAGTGGAACCTCTCTAAACCGGACACATATATATTTAGTTGTACTTAATTTTGATATGTTCCATTGCCATTTACCTCCCATGATAATGTATGTTCATGATCGCAAAGCATACACGGGTGTCTTGAATTAGTCATCTGTCTGTTTTAAAGTGGAGCCTCTCTAAACCGGACACCCTGGGGACCTCCCAGGAAGTGACAATTTGTCAAGTTATTTAGGGAAAACATTGATTTTAGAAATAAATCAATTTATTCGAAAGATGCCGATGCTATAAGGATTGTATTCTCAGATTCAGCCCAATGTGGAATATCTATTAATCAAGAATATATATATATCGCACGGTATTTATTGTACTTTATCTAAAATGGGCCAGTGTAAGAGACTTTCGCATTTCTATAGTTCGGAATAAATACTAGTACCTTTCCACAAATAATACGATACGTTACGTAAATAAGTCGAACTTTAGGAAACATTCAATTTTCAGTTGCACGTTTTCTGATTTGTATTTAAAGAATCTACGGAAAATTCTTAATTGCGATAAGGCCACATTTCTGTCATTGTTAGTAAAATAACGACGGATAAACAATACTAAACGTGTACTCAGATATGCGCAAAAAGTGATGGAACACAAATGTAAACGTGACTTTTATTGCTGATTTGTATCGTTTTATTTCTGCAAGCAAATCAACCGATGAGTAACCTGGACATAATATTCATAAATTCCAAAGATATGAAACAATAAAGTGATGCATTTTGTTGATATATTGTATGTGCAGTTCATATGCAGGACTATGGAAGAAAGCAATTGAAAAACATATTGAATAGCTAAATCATCATCTGAGACACAGATACAGTGAAACCTCTCTAAACCGGACACCCTGGGAGGTTTCACTGTAATTCAAACATTTGACCATTCTGAGCCATGGTTCACGAACAGACATCAGGCCCGTACGCAGGGGGGGGGGGTGCGACGGGTGCGTACGCACCCCCCTAAATTCGCCGAGGTCCGCTATTTTTCAAACGGTAATCTCAACAAATCTTGAAATGCATTAATATGCAGGTAATTTGCATGAAAATGCCACCGTTGAAATCCGAATTTAAATGACATAAAATGCAGGAGAGTGCATTTCAGGCCATCTAGGTTTAAACAATTTAAGGGGGGTGCGTCAGGGGCGAGCCCCATGTAGTGGCGCGAGTACGCCTAGCGTACTCGCGCCACTACATGGGGCGAGCCCCTGACGCACCCCCCAATAGAAAATCCTGCGTACGGGCCTGGACATTATCACCTGAGATATATGACCAAGACACTCATCAAACATACCATCACAGGTGTTTTCTTGGTATCCGGTTTATAGATGTTCCACTGTATATTTAAATACGTTTATCCTATTGAGACAAACAAATAATTATTACGCACAATATTTTCGCAAGATATAAATAGTATTTACTTTGAGCAGCTAACGTGTTCCAAAATGATCTGTGTTCATGCTGATAGTATCTGTACGTTGTCCAAAGGACATAACAGATAATACCAGCTTCAAAACATGTCATTTTGTAACAAATTACAAGGCAGCTGGGGGCCGTTTCACTAAACTCCGCACAACTAATTAAGATGTTCTTAAGCAGCTTTGCTCAATAAATGTAAATCCAATACTTGTTTACAAGAAAACACTGTTAATGTGAAATTTACAGACATAATTTTTCACTTAATAACAGTTTAGTCGTACGAAGTTTAGTGAAACGGCCCCTGACATTTACAATTATCGCCTACCTTGATTTACCTATACACCATATATTATCCAGGAATCTTCACATGGAATGTTCTACTACGTATACATATATACATGTATAGCTTATCTCCCAGTCCATATAGACATGGTTCTAGTACCACCGTTATGTGTGTACCGCGGTGCAATGATGGCGTGTAGCGATACTACCGTATGTCGTCGGCGCTAGGCTGCGCTCGAGTTCTGTCGGCACCAATCGCCGACCGTCATTGATACCCCGGTGTGAACTCGCTGCCACCTGCGTGTACAGCTTCACTATACAAAACGGTAAAACACCTCTAATCGCTTCACTGCATGATGGGAGACGACTCGGTTCGACATAGTCAGTAATAGTATTTCAAATATCTATTAGTTCAACGACTATATACAGAAGAGAATGCCAATGATTTGAGATGCATGTCTGGGATATCAATTCTTCTTCTTATTCAATCATTAATCAAACTTGCCTATGTATATACTTTATATATTCCTGCCACAATAATATATACTGAGAAGAATTCACATAAGCTCACATTGAGCTTGTTTTCTAATCCTTATTCACAATTTTTGCTCATGTATGTTGACGTATACATGTATTCAATCTGAAATAAATATTGTTTAAACTAAAACTCCGGTGAAAGTGATCATTGTAAGTGTTGATCGAAATTGAAGGGGCCAGTGGAAAAAGGGGGCTAACTCTATGAGGGAGTTGGCCCCCTTATTCAACTGGCACAATTCAATTTCTGAGTGAGAAATCTACAAAAAACACTACAAAACTACAAAATTGACATACCTACCTATCTTTAAAAGCAAAATTGTTCCATCAGGGAATTTGATCAGTAGATAACGTCAAACAGTCAATGAAACCGTGAATCATGTAGACCTAAGAACAGTGCGGATGCGTAAACTGATCTGGGTCAACACTGGTCGCATACTGTGATACGCCCATTTCCACAGCCAAGTCAAAGTACGAGGCGATCTTTTACTGCTGTGACAGCTATAAAAGATCGCCTCGTAATTTGACTTGGCTCATCTACATAAACTACAATTCTTCGATTGGGAAAAAGAAAAACAGCACACAATTATACGACCCATGAAAAGCATGAATCCTGCGTACGATGCTGCAAACGCTACATTGCGATCGCGAACGTAATTAACATACGTACACAGTGCGTTCCTACGTAGTGTTTATGCGAAACAATGCACCATCCCTAGACACAGTGTGGCCAAATATTATGAAAATGGATGAAGTGGTTAACCAGCTATTGAGAAACCAAAACCACTTTAACGCATTTGTCTTACAAACAATGTGGAAAGAAGTCCCCAGTGACATTATATGTTCAAACATGCTGTGTGTGCGTAACAACGCCACAATCCCTAGACAGACATTGTGGCCAAATGTTATTGAAATCGGTGAACATGTTAACCAGTTATTGAGAAAACAAAAACAAATATTACAAACAAGCTGAATATAAATCTTTAGTGACCTTGACATTGGGTGTTCAAACGTGGGATGGGTGTGAAACAAAGCATCATCCCTATAGACACGCCTTGTGGCAAAATAGTCTTAAAGAAATGACCTCGCTGGTCGTCAAGTGGGGATATAGCCACATGGCACTTTGTGGTATGAACGAGCAAAGCCTCTTTAAATCATACAACATTTTACCATGTTACCATTATTAAATATCTACCAGGTAGGACACTCGCCATCTTTTCAACCAACGGAAGTGGATTATTTACCTTGGCCCCGATTCGCTAAAAAGGGTCCCGGTCTTCTCGAACGTTACACTTGCTGAATTAGCGAGCCGGGTCCAAGGTACAAGGTACACTAGTACCAGTTCCGTTGGTTGAAAAGATGGCGAATGTCCTACCTTCACGATATTTAATATCGGAGTAAAATCTTTATATCTAGTGTTTCGTCGTTCATACCACAAAGTGCCTGTGGATATTGCATTTGTCCATACGCACGTACATACGTCCATTCGCACGTTAACGTACATACGTACAGGGACTAACCCTATATCTCCACCTGCCTGTCGGCGAGGGGATAACTAATTGCTCTTGCGTATTGACTGCATTAATAGGTTTTACACCTTGCGGCAAGGAAGCAATTGCGCATCAATTACCTGGGATACTCCATCTGAACACAAACATCTGACGGGGTTTGATAATAATCGCACAGACACACACGTACACATGCAGAGAAGCCCCAGTTTGGTACCACCAAGGTATCGGTGTTGTTGTTGTCGTCGACGGCGAAAATGGCACTAATTGTTCAGAGCAAATCGCATTTTTCAAACCGTGTTTCGCCTTACAGAAGCGCCTTATTTCATACATCCCAAATAGCCCGCACAATAGCACTTTAAAATATGCTGCTGTAAGTGGCTTTATTCAGAGTAGCGTTATATTGAATGTAAGGCGTCATCGACTCAGTTGCATCTCAGATTAAATGTCTGTTGGCACATACGAAGACATCAGTACTATACGGTATTTATCATCGACGATATTGTGTTGGCTTTCCTGTCCAACCTGATATGAGACAAGCCATGTGATTTTGTACCTAATGTGAATTCATGAATATATATTTACAGAAATTACAGATATTCCGTACTTGATGTCGAAAGTTGACGAAATTGTCAGAGCAATGCGGACTATTCAGTATTTGCTCTGACAATTTCGTCAAGTTTTGATGCATTTACGGAAAATCACATGACAATTCTCATATGAGTAAATGCATGTCTCTGATTACGTATTTTGTACGTCACATTTTAATTATGTTTTCGTTTGTACGTCTTACAACTGAAAATAAAATATATATGTATATGAACAGTTCGGTCAAGACATTTTTGAACATCAGGAAAAAATATACGAGTGTCCGTCGGTTTCCTCGTAAATAACGAGTGAGCATGGTGAACGAGTAATTAATTGCACAGGCGGCATGTGCGATTTTGATTATTTTCTGCTGGTCAAATACGTACAATTATGTATGTATTACATTTCTGCATGGAACCATCAAGCATGTTACCGTAGATCCTGATCCGATTGTGGAGAGGAGTAATTCGCAGCCTTCTATTAGTCAGGATGGTTATTGTGTCTGAATCAGGCTACATTATGTTATCACCCGGTTGTAAACAACGGCGAATATTTGGGCAACAGCACTGTATGTTGAACACACATGTTGATGATATGTCTGGTGGCACCGTGCCATACATACGACAAGACAGAATATTGGCAACTCATCACGGCGTCATCTGGTAGCGTGTTTAATACAACGGAAAGCATTTATTCCGTTATACGTTGTTGTGACTGGAGAATTATGGGATTTGTGTAGCTCCTGTAGCCGATTTCACCAAAATTGCAAAGTATGCTTATCTTGATAAGTACACTTTGAGGGATAAATTTTCAATTTAAGGATAAATTTATTATTTTTTTATTATACTGAATTTAGTACATTATCACAGCCATTTTGGCTGTGATAATGTAATAAATTCAGTATAATAATTCTGCATACTTTTAATCATCAAATATATGCAGTCGTTAGTTCTATATGAAATAATGCATTTCGGGGAAAATAAATGATTACTCCCTCAAAGTACACTTTGCTAGATAAGTATGCTTTGCAACTGTGGTTAAATAGTCTACTGATCAAAGAGCACACTCATGTAACCGGATAACAAAAACAAATGCTTGTTAGAAGCATGACGGGTGTGTTATCGATGGAATGGCGAACATTGCAGATCCTGATCAGACTGTGCGGTCGCACATGATGATCTGGATCTACACTGTTCGCAATATCCATAAGCTCCATTTTCTCCAGTCACAGACAAATGCGTATACATTTCTAGCTACGGTATTTTTTTACTTTGGAGGCGTTCGTGATTATAAAACTGTATGTGGCTGTGTCTTGAGAAATTGGGCTTATGGCTTTTCGTTTTGGTGAGTCTAGCTCTTGATCTGCTGGTACACAACTGCAGCATGATAACCATCAACATTGGTTGTTACAAGCTCGAATGTTTCAATGGCAAACAGTGCAGAATCTGATCTCTATGCACAGGGTAGCCTGGGTCTACACTGGTCGATAATTCCATAGCTGGCCATTTCTCCAGTCACAGCCTCTGTGAGTATCTACTCGAAACGTAATATTGTGATGAAAGCGATCGTTGTGCCGATCATAATAATCCCAGCCCATGCTCAACCAGTGAAGCTAATTGATTATGTGTGATGGTATACATAGTTCCTGATATGTGACTCGAGTAAACGTGCTTATGAAATTTGAGCAGGCCTTCTGACAACTGCATTATTTTATGAAATAAATTGACAACATATAACAAATTTTCCGTAAATGAAGTCAAAAGTTGACAAAAAAGTCAGAATACATGCGGAATGATAGTCTGCATGTACTCTGCAATTATATATAATTAAATTTATTTCTTGACATATCGCAGATGTTTGTAGGTAAATCGCATGGCGTGTCTCATTTGTGGTCCATATATAGCTAGTTCTTGAACTTGTGGCTGGAGAAATGGACCTCCAGTAGCCTGATAAAGGTATTTGCGGTTTACTATTTAAAGCAAAACGTGTGCATATGGATTACATGGAGAACAGTGCAGATCCTAATCAAATGGATGCGCAAGTTGATCAGAATCGCAGGTTGAAGTAACTGACCAAGGTCTATAATTACATATACCTAAAAGCACCAATAAGTAAAACAAAAACAAAATATTTTTGTATTTATTCCCTCCTATCACACATGCGTATTTTATTTCACTTATTGATGCTTTTATGTATATTTAATGTATTTATAGACCGTGGTCCGTTACTCCAACCTGTGATCAGTATATCTATGATAAAAATGTCAAAACCCATTTGTCCAGTATCACATGTACACATATCTCACAAAGGCGCCCGGCTAGCTAAAATGGACCTCATGGCGCATTCGACCAGCGTAGTCCTAGATGCGACTGATCCGTGTCCACACTGGTCGACAACATTTCCCGTCATCTGAAATTGAGTTGCTTCTCTGAATAACAATTGTCACTATTCTCTGATCATACGAGCACACATAATGATCTACGCTGGTCATACGTTTCCTAAGGTCCCTTTTTTCAGCAGGTTGCCCAGATATTGTAACTACCACCATATGTTCTACTCTTTCCTGTATGAGAATGAGGGATCGTAGCTAGTTATTTCACTCTCAATTTATTTATAGAAATCCGGTTCAAATTTTATATTTTAGGGTCTTATTGCTTGTACAAAGTGCAATTGTCGCACGTTTTGTTATGTAAAGCAGCCATTATAGTGTTTTTAACTAGTGTTGCTCAAGATTATCCTACATATCTGTACAAACAGATCCGGAACTGCATTATTTGCCAGATTCATATTTTGACACTTAATAACTTAATTCAAACTGTGTAGACTCCGATCAGTCTGGTCTGGGTCTACCCTGTTTGCAGTCTTTATTTTCGTAAGTTATTCAGTAAGAAATAAACACCAAAATAAACCGGATCTCTATAAATAGATTTGCAAGGGGTAAAACTAGCTACGATCCCTCATTGGGCCCGGCTCTTGTAATACATCCAGTATCACTTCGCCGTATTTCGCCGGTATTGATTTCGTAAATCAGTCATATTTTCCGTGAACGACATCAACATTTGACTAATCAATCATTTTATTTTGGAAATGAATATCGGCGATGCGATAATGGAGAAAATATGAGATCCGGACTAAGCCACAGTTAGATCACGGTTCGTCCGCATGTACGAGGAGATAATCCGCGAGCTTTAGCGAGTGGATTATCGATCGTACATGCGGACGGACGTGATGTAGCTGTGTTATCACATCATTATGTCATATATTGCCCATGTGATGTGTAAATGTAGAAACAAAACTAGAAAATATATCAAAGATGTGATAAAATATTAGTATACTCTGGCTTGCAATAACATACGTATAACTAGTTTTTCTTTCGCTCTCCAAGTAGCTCGTTATGAGTGCCCACGTGTTTACGCTGTCTGTGGAAAATTACTTTCTGTGTTCTTGTGACAAACACGACAGACATGACTGGAATGTTTATGTAGCAGTCTGGTTGCTCCTGCTATATATGTGTCATCATGCTTTCTCTCTCATCCTGCAATTGAAGGGATCGGTGGAAGAATTGGGCTAGCTCCTAGCCCCCTTATCCCACTGACCTTTTTTTCTTTAGCTCTCTAAGTAGCCTAAGTAGCTCGTTATGAGTGGCCACGTGTTTACGATGTCTGTTGATAATTACTTTGTGTGTTCTTGTGACAACTACGAAACACATGTCTGGAATGTTTATGTAGCAGTCTGGTTGCTCCTGTTAAATTTGGCTTCGATTGGAGAAATGGTGATTATGGGATGTGTGACCAGTGTAGCTGATCAAATAACACACTGTTGTGGCCTGATAACGATTGTATTGCTTGTTAGAAGCATGGATGGTGCTTCAGTGATGGAATGGCAGTGCAGATGCTGATAAGACTATATGTGGATGCACAGGCTGATCTGGATCTACACTATTAACAAACCCATAAGCCCCATTTCTACAATCACAGCCACAAAAATGGGTCAGTGGATAAGGGGCCAGCTCCATATGGGACCTAAGCCCCTTATTCCACCGACCCTTTCAACTCTATGAGATAGTTAGCCACGTTCTTCCACTGGCCCTTTAATGTATACATATTGGCAACCCGATACTGCCTATAAGAACTGCCCATCTTGATATTGTATTTTAAGAAAACTACTTACCACAGATTGTGTGTTATTCCACTGTATATTCCTTCAGTTTGTGTTTGTTAGTACGGAGCCCCGCAGGGGACGTAGAATTGTTTTTGTTATTAAATCGTTCCCACGAAATAACAATTCGTTTCCTCGAAATAACAATTCGTTCTCTCAATTTAACGATGGAACGAATTGTTATTTCGTGGGAACGAATTGAATACATGTCCATGGGGCTCCGTATGTTAGAGCACGCATATCAAGTTTGTTTTTAAACAAGAATATTGCAATATCGGCATTTAACTGTCTAGATGTATTAAAACATTGATTTCCTGACTTAGCAAATTCCTGACCTTCAACAATGATTACAGTATCCGTGTTTCCAAACATTGCATACTCTAGGAAAGTAATATATACAGCGGAACCTCTCTAAACCAAACTCCCTGGGAAGTCTCCAGGGTGTCCGGTTTAGAGGGATTCCACTGTAATTAAGCACTCCATGAAGTATTTTTGTCATTTACAATCATGAACTGACATGACAGTTAAATAAAGTCCAGTGAAACTCATCTAAATTTAGCACACTAGGGTCCGTATGGTGTCCCTATACTGTACAATCCAACCTCTATGAACATGATGAACGGCCTATCTATATACAGCAGCATCCTCTCTGTAACGGCCATTATTTACATCCTAATTCAAATGAGACAATGAATTAGATTTTGTACATAAGAAGATGGGTGTTTTTTCATGAAACATATTTACAGAAACTGTGATATTTTCCGTAATCGTTGTCGTAATTTTCACTGCAAATGCGACATTCTTTTCCACAGTAATTCTGAACGTTTCGTCAAAATATACGATATTAGGGACAATATCGTACATTTCGTCCATATTTTTATGAGATATCGCACATATTCTCATGTACAAAATCACAGCGCTGTCTCAATTGTATCTACCTATAGCCGAGGCGCCCATGCCCAAAATATAACGTTTCATTCCGGCCTGGCACATAACATGTTTTGTTCTTTTATTTAGAAGAGTGACGTCTTGCAAACATTTCCGGCCTGGGTGTTAGTTTGGAAACTGGTGTAAAAGGTCTCAAATTCAAGAGGCGTCCAAGATGGCGTCTGAAATATTTCTTACCCTCCTTACAAAAGTTCCACATCTCACAACAGCCACCTTTGTGTTTGACATGTGCCACTGGTGCTGCACTCCACGCCGCCATAACTGTTTCACGTCGAAGTAAGCGCCGGATTCCTGACGAAGTCCCATTTAGCTACATGCATACGGCATAAACATATTTTCGTCTAGTAACCAGAGCATTTTTCGATGGGAAGCATTTTACGCCGGTATATAGTGGAGCAACAGTGATATAGTCACAAACATTGGCGGTCGACTACAGAGAAACCCATAAAAATAATACAAATGAGGGCCTCAACCTGTTTGATTTAGAGAGGTTTCACGGTAGCACGGATCACAAAGGTTACGGTATATACAAGGCACACATTGGAAGCAAAACAACATAACACTGAACATGTTGTTTCAACGTTTATTTGTCTCGCAGACAATGAACACACACAAACACAAACCGGGATATATTTAGTAAATCACACAGACATGTTAAGGAATACATAATAACATATTTAAATCACATGTAAATAAAGCCTACACACGTTGCACACACTACTAGTAGATCTATAATATGTACACCTCTGTAGCCGTTTTCACCAAAATTGCAAAGTATACTTGTCTTGCTAAATACACTTTCAATTTAAGAGTAAATGTATTAATTTTGGCTGTGATCATGTAATAAATTCAGTATAATAATTATGTATACTTTTGTTTTTTTATGAAATAATGAAATAATGCATTTCGGGGCAAATAAATGATTACTCCCTCAAGGTGAACTTAGCTAGATAAGTATACTGCATGAACAGTAGTCTGTTCTCATACTGGAAATCAGAAAGGTTTGACTGGTCGAGGCTGGTTTTGAGTACTTTGTTGGAGAACGTGCTCAGAATGCTTTATTAGCACGAGCCCAGAACTTAGTCGCCAACCAGGATGACAAAGTCTGACATACATGAATGCTGTGCTATTGTATTAAAACATAAACATAGTCGAGCCGAGCTGAACCAATGTGTCAGTCATCATACTAAATGATAAAGAAGATATCATTTAATAGAATGCATTTGCTAAAATAGTTGCTAAAATATTAAAACAATATGTACAGTGCACCTTTAAGGAGAAAACTATCACTTGTCCAGATTTTGTCGAAAGAAACTCACCACGGAGTACGAAATAACAAAAGTTCAGAGGGCGATAAGCTACGCATATGTCTGAAAATGTTCTCGTGATTTTAACTTTAAACTTCACAGTTGGTTTTCTTTCAGCGCAGATATTCACATTATATGTGGCTGTTTAAAGTTGAAAGTTTAGGCGTCCAACTACCTTGTCATGTCGTCAACTTTGTGGTTTAAAAATCTGAAATGGAAGGTTAAAATGAAACGTATATATGCTCATCAGACTTCTCGGACGTGTTTGCATTTGTCGCAAATGGCATACGACCCATTTCTCCAGTCGTGACTCAATCATGGCATTGACATAAAAGTATCTGCACTATTTGAAAGTAATTTTCATATTTTTGAGAACAAAAAAATACATCTTTTCATAAATGGACTAGTCTGAAAACCATTTTGTCAGGGTTGGATTGGTTGCAAAAATAACATATCAAAATACATTCAAGTTACATACGGGTGAAAGGGTTAATACCACTTACCAGTACGTTTTCCATTTGCGGAATTTCTGCATTGGCGGCCTCTGCATCAGACCCCTTACGCCGGCGCTTATTGTTGGTTGCCTGATAACGTTCTACAAAATAACGTAAACCATGTCAGTTTTTAATGGTGGTTATTTCAATGTGTTTCTACGTTATTACTTAACTTTCCGCATGAATATTATGCATGAATGTTGCATCATGGTTAATAAAACGCAAACCCACTATTCCAGCGTTTGGGTATAAAAGTTCATCAAATAATTGGTTCTTACTATTAAAAATATGGGCCAATGTTTGCAAAAAGTCTCATTTTTTTTTAATATTCGGTGTTCGTCAGTATGTATTCCTTGAGATGTATGAAAAAATAGAATGCAACTGAAAGTCAGATATGAAATGAGATGAAATGATTACCATGGTGTGACATACACACGATACCAAGAATACAATTGAATGGGTCAGCGGACTAACACCTTCAGTTACAAACACGTAAGACTTACTCTGATAATTGGTCTGAAGACCTTTCTAACAATGGGACGGACAACTCGGCGGACGACTGGCCGAATAATTGGCCGCACAACTCGCTGGATGATTGGACGAATGATGGGCCGGACGACACGGCGAATGACGGGTCTCTGTATGATTGGTCGGACAATCTGCAGTTTATAAAATGGCCATGAGCGTAGGGACATAGCTACTTGTACATGTAACACAAACCGGCGATTTTATAGAAGATTATTATAATGGATATGTACTGTATATGTGTGTTGGCGTGTGGCTTTGTGGGGGTTATGCATTAGTGGATGGGTGCAAAAGATGATAGAATATAAAATTTGTGTGCAAATACCAGTTAACAATAAATAAAATAATGATGACAACACAATTAGCAAATAAAAGAAACAAATATTTCATCAACAAACGATAAATGGCAATAACAGGCTGGAAGTTTAAGCCATACTTCTTGTCACATGCCCCGCATCAATGATTATGGACTTGCTTGGTAGCGAGACAATACGTCATACAGTTGATTTAGTTGATTACACTACGTGGTATTAGCACCTTGGGCATATATTTATCTAGGATAAAAGGACTAAATATATCGTCACAGACTGCTCGCAAGAGAGAGAGCAGTGATGTGCAGTTTTGTCACAACACGCAATGTTTTGTCACAAGGCACAAAAGTCGTAGTCTGTAGGCATCATCAATGATGATATATATATACACATTTAAACAGCATTTATAAAGACAGAATACCATAAAGATGTCTGTATACGTATGTTTGTTTTTTGATGAATGTAATCACCACGTCAATTGCTCAATGACTTGTAGCAAAAAGTGTTTAGCTAATCGACACATACTCTGTTGATAACTGGTCTCACAATGGGACGGACAAGCTGTTTGATCACTGGCCGCACCACCCTAGTAGTGTGGGTGTGTTTGGACACCCCGGCCTTCACTCCCACTACACCGCCGACGCCGTACGTGGGGTCTACCCCACCTCCCATCGGCCCCATTATAGCCGATCTGTCGTCAGTGAAAGGTCCATCCGACACTACAGGTCCACCGCTGATCATTGGTCCTTCATCAAAGCCATTGTCTCCAAGCATTCCTCCGTCATTACCTAAATGCATGGTTATGTCATATGTGACTGTGACTGGAGAAATGTGGCTTTTTGGGTTTTGTAGCCACGCAGCTCTTGATAAAATAGCACACTCCTGTTGTGTGGTGACAAACTATATTGCTTGTTGTGTTTCGTTGATGGAATGGCGAACAGTACAGCTCCTGATTAGACTGTGCGGATGTGTGCATCTGCACTGCTGGACGCAAAACCCATGGCCCCATTTCTCCCGTCACAGCCACATATGACATACATTGTACAATTGCAAGTCCAATATCTGATTGCGACTACCAGAAATTAACATTATAGTTGTTATAGGTCTACTATTGCAATTGTTAATTTGTATCGAGGACTGTGGCAGTATAATGACGGTCAATTAAACACACTTTTGATTAACAATATATATGAATGGGAACATATAGAGTCGCTGTATTAGCGAATCATGACATTGCATGGTCTGTCGGGTCTACCTTGTGAAAACCAAAATGTTAAGGAATATGAAAACAAAGTTTATGCGCGATTATGAAACTATTTAGAGGCAGATCGATACTTAGACTACATGTAGGCGTAATAGAAATCCTGGTCACGGCACCATTACATACATATGTGACGTTATATATTTAATAGTTAACACTCGTTGTGTTTTCATTTACTGACAACCAACAGCAGTGTACTTAATAGTTTATACTTATTTTAACACATTTTCGACATTTACGTTTGGTTGATGTAACTATTTAATCGTAGTGCTGTGTACAAACAAATACTTATCTGGAAGATAAAAAAACTGAACATGGAACTGATAATACACTTTGTTCTACATGTGTATAGGTCACCAAGGTTTAAATAGCATTACAATCATATACAGCGTGCATACAATATGCAGAATAACACATATAAATTCATCTAAACCTCAAATGAAAGTAACCTGCTTACCTTGATACCACAAGCCGTCGTAAGGCCGGGCGGCTCCTGAGCCGAGTGGCACGCCAATAACATTGATGGACCCACCCACACCTGCCATCCCGTTGTCCAATACACCACCACCGCCCATCCCGACGTTCCCCGCAAACCCAGGGTCCATATCGAGGCCTCCAATACCGGTGCCGCGCGACCAACTATCCACGCCCCCAGTCCGACCCAGGTTGTTCACGAAGCCGTCACGTGACATGTCGCCGTTCATTGTCCCGCCCATATTAAAGCCAGAGTTGCGGCCTATCCAGCTATTTACGTCCATCTGCCGCATACCTATGAAGGAAAATAGTTGAGACTACTGGAAATCGTATCGGTAAAACGTATCAGTGACACATTTCATACCTGGACATAAATATATTAAAGCCTTTAAATATAATTAAAACTAGGGTGAATACATATGTATTCCTCCCCCAAACGAACAGGCATACAAAAGCAACAACACTAAAATATCAAACTAATCATGGACCTTTGAGCAGGACGTTACTTGCTAGCTACTATTTGAGCAGGACGTTACTTGCTAGCTACTATTTGAGCAGGACGTTACTTGCTAGCTACTATTTGGAGACATGCTTTTACGGAAAATAAACTTCTAGAACAGATACAAATCATCGGAAGGTTGTAAAAATGTCCAGAATGCAAAACGTCAGGAGTAAGATAATTGAGCAATGGACGCTCTTATCAAGAGTCATGTGGGTGTAGGGGACGGGGGGGGGGGGGGGGGGGGGGGGGAAGTGGACCCAGCGCATCGCCCAAACCCGTCTAAACATCAGCCAGTAAATTAGATGTAGATATCAAATATTTTCCGGGGGACGTGCCCACGGACCCCTTAGCAGTCTTCGGTTGACAAACGAGCGGTTTCGTTCATAAATATAGTGGTATCAGGCTATTTTCATATATGCAAATGAGACATGATATTTTTTTATTTAATTAATTATTTGTATTAATTAAATGCATCACCTGAAAACATAATATTTTCGACAGATTATAAAGTATGATCATTGCACATCAAAAAATAACTACACATTATGTTTGTAAAATATAGATATACTGGAGAAACTCTTACAAACTTTTCGACTTAACAAAATGGCTAATTGTTTCAGCAACGTTTTGAAGGTGGCAAAGGTCAATGCAGTGTTAATGGTGGCGTGAGTGTGTGACAAATGGAATCGCAAGAGCAACGCAATATAGAGAATAAATCGTAGTGTCCGTTAGCATGTTAATTAAGGAAGCACGGTAATCGCCCCTGATATCAGTGTGGAAATTTTCGTCTGATATAAAATGTTTAATCATGCCCATCAATACGTGGGGTAATGGTGAATTAATGTCATATCTACAGAAACTGTCCGTCTCCCTATATTATAGCCTGGCCTACTGAGTGGGCATGTACCTTTAAGAAGTTCCCATTCCCCCTTTAAACAGAAACCCTGGTTCCGCGCCTGGTTATGTACAGTAGAAACTCTCTATATCGGACTCCATGTCGACCCGAAATGGCGTTAATTTAGGTGAATTTCACTGTAATTGATTTCATTCTTGCGTCTATTCATGATTGGAAATGACATAAATTGTTCGTGGAGTGCCTAGGTGTCCAGTTTAGAGACGACCCATTTCATCGATTTCCTTAACCTTAACTGACCCATTTCAGTCTAAGGATATGATATTTTTGTTGAAAAAAAATTAATTAGTTTGTTTATTTCTCCATAAAGGTATATGTTGTCAGCACTCGACGAGACGGTTCAAACGAGTGAGTGGTAACAACATATACTTTCGAGATGAAATAAAGAAAGAAAATATGGATTATTTTATCGCAAAAACTTCATACTACTGTAATTGTATCCCCGTCTCTAATGGGTTAATCGTCACTTTGCCATGGCCCATCAAATAAAATGTGCATACACACCGACTCTTCCGTCATTATTTGGTCCCATGCCCACTGGTCCAAACCCGCCCACGCCGCCATTGCCGGTTGGCGCCAGGCCTAGGTCACCGAATCCAAGACGGCCAGCGTCAAAATCGCCGAAATAGGGTGTATCTCCTGCAACACAAAGGTCATGTGATAAGAATAGTTATTTGTGAAACATCTGTGTTCTATTGGCTGATTATATCGTTCGAACGAGATGCTATATCTCGTGGGAACGAAATGGTATGTCGTTCGAACGAGATGCTGTCTCGTTGGGACGAGAGGCTATGTCGTGGGAACGATATAGAACAAAAAAAATCTTTTTTTCAAACGCTATATCGTGTGGTCAGCCTTTTTTTCTTTTAACTTAAATTTAGTAATCGATAATCCCGGCTATACACATGTGGTATACTGGACAAACTATGAGAATTTCACATCTCCAGTCTATTCTCGGTTCTATCTAGGCTGCGAAAAGGAACCCCACGACTTGTGCAATCTAGGGCACCCGCCAGATTGTGTTAGCGCCCTACGAAACCCAATGCTAGAAACAACATGAATATTCGCCGTTCAAGTATCGGGCTACACAGGGTAAATCAAGAGAGCGATTGTCGTTGATACTGAATGTTTAACCACCCGGGACCAATGTAGATTACCATCATGTTATGCAGTTGTCGGAAATGAAATAATAGCAAAATTTAATGTGTTTGGTTATTGCCAATGTATGCGCATTGGAAATTCTGAAACAGTTAGAACAATACCGCTGGTGCTTGACTCTGCATCGGTGTAAACTGTTTCACGTCGACAAATGCACCGATTTCTTGGCGAGATGACACTCAGCTCTACGTAGAGCTATCGCTGAAACGCATTTTTGTCTAGTTACTAGACGACTATGCGTTTTTGCAGTATCTTCTACATGTACATGTAGCTGAATTGTAATTCGTCAAGACGTGTGACACTTTACGCAGGCGCGGAGTGCAGCACCAGTAATTACCAGAAACCCGGATTGCGAGCCCCACGCATGCGTACAGAGCGAACCTTAGCGAAAACATGGTGTGAACGTCGGTCTGAAAAAGAAAACAACAACAACAACAACAATGTAGTTTCCGATTTGTCTGGCGGTTTCTCAATAAGACTAAACAGTCACCATGCGAGACCGTCTGAAAATTCCGAAAGGGCCGGCTCGTAACGAAAGGTTTGTGCTATCTTCAAGAATATACTAATCAGATACTGTGATATACAGGGGAGATAAGTTGGTTACACTAGTTTTCGCTATACTGTACACGCACCAGTACCAAAATAAAATCAAAGGAATTAACGTCCTGAAATTATTCGCAGTATGTGTTTATGGATGACACATAGATTAATAATGAGTTAAAACTAGCTTTTTGGGAAACCCAAAATGATAAATAGATTTCTATTATGGGACTCTGAACGGAAAGCGAAACTTTGTATCCGTGCACCGAACCATGGAGTTACGAATCGCTAATAATCAAGTAAGGCGGTTAATCGCCGCACCCTTAGACTACGGAAACATGTGCATAACCTACGTAAAGCACAAAACAGCAAACACAATTTGTCACACTGAAAAGGCGATCAAGCTAAGTTGTTGGAACTATTTTTATGGCGTAAGACCCGTGTTTTTAAATAGTTCAACCCGCAAAATATGAGTAGACTAATATGTGCTGCGACCGACATATGCTCATTTGCATAAAAGCTGTTAGATCTCAAAACATACCATACTATTTTATGTAATGTAAATAAGGTAAATAAAATAAAATGAATATCCATCCATTACAGAAGAACTAGCGTTTGCAACGCTAATATTTTACAGTATTTAAAACGTGTACTTTTAAATTAGTAAACCATTTGTAGGCGATCGCTACTCATACGGCGCGGTACAATTGTGTTCAGAAATACGATTTAAATATATAATTAAATCACAGTGAAACCCAGTGTGTCCGGCTTAGAGAGGTTTCACTGTGAATCAGTTATTTGATCATTCTGATCCATAGTTGTGTGCTATGCGATCACGAACAGACATTAGCACCTGAGATAATGAACAAGAAATTCATCAAAAATAAGATCACAAGTGTTTTCTTGATGTCCGGTTTGGAGAGGTTCCACTGTAGTTTTATTTTAATCGTTTTCGCATATCTGAGATCCAGCTCATTTAACAAATGCAACTCATAAACCCCACGATATTTGCTACATGCACTTTGCACTTTGCATGGCCAAGTTATATTACGAGACGTATCTATTATATGTATTATGAAGAACACTCATGAATGTGTACTGCAAGACTATAATTTATAGCAATTATATAACTGTAAACAATACCCAGTTCCTTTGAAGCTGAAAATATTGTTCTGTTCTAAAATGATGCGTCTAATTTAAATGTGCCACGTGGGTTGAGGTCGGAAATGAACGCGCCCATTAAAAAATGCGCGTCATTCACGTGTATTTTATCATAATGAGACAGCCCATGACATTTTGTACCTAAGAACATGTGAGATTTTTTCATTAAATATATTTACAGAAAATCATGTAAAATGTAAATGATTCGAAAGATGGCGAAATTTTCGTCATCTTTCGAAGTAATTTTTTCATAGAAAATCCGGAATACTATGAAAATTTCGTCATCTTTTGAAGTCATTTACGGAAAATATCGTAACTTTTGTAAACATTTTTCATGAAATATCGCACATTGTCTTAGGTACAGAATCGCATGGCGTGTAACATATGGAATAACTGTAATGGATGTGACGCTTGTGAAATAGATATGGTTGACATGTCTTTCACCGAGAATACTCTCTACAGGGGCTGGTCCAGGATTTAATACTGTCTGTTCCACGTTTTGTTGCCGACAAACTTTTGTCTATTGAAAACATAGTTAAATGTAAGTACATGTGCGTTTCCATCAATAACACAAAAGTCACCCTCCCCATTGTTATTAGCCGATCTATTTATATATTGGTTATCCATTGGTTTGTGAAAAAGTTTGTAACCACCCTTTTCTCCTATATTCTGTAATCTACAAACGCGAAATTTGTTGTATCACTTCCAAATTACACCAACCGGATAATTTTTCATTTTTGGCCATTATCTCTGTTGAAAACTTTAAATATAGCAAAATAACACAATTTGGCTATAAATAAACGTTTTCACTACAAGAGTTCGGTAAACTAAAGTTAGGCGGTTTGCAATTTGTCTATAAATAAACGTTTTATCTACAAGAGTTCGATAAACTAAAGTTAGGCGGTTTGCCTTCTAGTACAGGGGCAATTGTAGGTATATATATATGATTCCGACACATCGTGTTAATTTATGGCACCCGGTGTTTTTATAAACTTAAATGTATAAGGTTTCCAAAAAATCCGGGTGCCATTTTTTAAACCAAGTTCAAGGTCATTTCAATGCTTGACGGAAGTCGAAAATTGCCAATATATGAGCCAATAGGTCATGGTCCTTAACTTGGAAATTGGTGTAAGTTGTTAAAAAACATTTCTGATGGATATATTAAAAAAATTACGTAAACTACACTAATATTCAGTATATAATTATCATATTTTCAAGATGGCCGCCAAAAATCGGGTATTTATGAGATTTCGGTTGACTTGCTACATATTTGTGTAATGCTAAGCGCCTTCACCTATATTCAAAGGTTAATTCTTTCAACTGGAATAATATTGTTTACATTTGACTACCATAAGTATTGCTATGATCAGATATTAATGATTGTTAAATATAACTAGGAGAATTTGGTTGGGGAGGAAATCAACACTTCTCTCACTTTTCCCTGACATATATTGAACCCTGATTTGATCGGCTAATAACATCATGCTCTGCAGGACTTTTCATTTGTATTTGATTCCATCAAAATTTGAACATAGAGGGAAAATTCCATAACATGGGGGCTAAAACAGAGTTTTAAAATAATTTTGGAATTTGTGGACCGATTTTCAAAATCTAATTTTTATTTTCTGAGCTACAAACATTTCCATGCTATCTAGCCCGGTTTCGGGATCACTTTCCAATTTGTTTTCATGTTCGATCCTCCTCATCACTCTTCAGCTCCGTTTTGCCCCATGTGAAATTCTTATAGGAAAATTGTTGTTTTTATTCGTATAATAAAAACAATATTTGATAGTAGTATTCTCACTATACTACTTTTGATGGAATTTCATGAAATATAAAAATTGGGTAGGGTGACATTTTTGTTATTGATGAAAAAGGACTTAAATTTATATATGTTTTACATCTAATGCGTTTAATAGCAAAAGGTTCGTGGGCAGAAAAATGTGGAGCAGACAGTAGGTCTACATGTGGCACGGATTCTCAACTGGAAATGGGGCACACATGATAATCAATATTCCTAACATTGTATTCACATAGTTTATTAAATCAGTGTATGCTAGCTTAATACATATGCAAATGAGTCCGCTATACAAAACATGTTAATTGGTAAGTACATCTGCAATGCATTATTTTGTGCTTATGCAATAAAGAATTAAAATGATCTTTGAGACCGCAAATTGAAAACATGTTATATAATCAGTACAGTATCAATACACGGTGATGTATTTATTCAATATATAGAGAATAGTAGGTTAGTGCCGTGAATGGGGAAATATCTGGCAAGGCTTAGGAAACGGGATGGGCGAGGCTCTGCCGAGCCCATCCCGTTTCATTGCCGCGCCAGATATTTTTTCACATTCACGGCACTAACCTACTATTCTATTTACCCGTCAACACCTACAAATAGCTTTAAAATACAAAAAAAAAACAGCCGCATCCTCAAAATAGGAGAATCGACTAGTATTACAACCGCACATATTCATACATAGTGATTAAGTCGTATTGACGGGATATCACAAATGTTTCACGGCACCGTGTTTCACGGTACATACGCACTGTGTTGACGGGATAAAAATAGAATCTAACATTTGTGTTGGTTTGCTATGATATTTAGTAAATCCGATGACTGACTTCATAACAAACCCGGCATAGCCTCGTTTCCTATGAAATCAGTACATTCGTTTAAGAAACACCATATTAAATGTTCACTCATGTAAGATCCGCTCTGTAATGGTACTTACCGATTGGATTCCCTAGTAGAACTGCCCAATTGACCAGCGACGCTACGTCCTTATATGGCCGCCACTGCCCGTGTGAGGCCCTTCAATTGGTCAGTGTGGTAAATGTCCACGTTATTACTTACCTAGGGTCCAGTTGCTCCAAACTTCTGTTAACTTAACGGACTGTTAAATCCTTAACGTTGTAAAGGATTTAACAGTCCGTTAAGCTAACAGATGCTTTCAACACCTCATGTCTGTATAGTGGTACTAGCAAACAGTGTAGATCCAGATGAGCCGGCTCGTGACGAGCCGTCTCATTAGGATCTGCACTTTTGCAAGTACATGTAATTTTCATATTTTTGAGAACAAAAACACCCCCTTTTCATACATGGACTAGTCTGAAAATAATTTTGTGCCGGTTGGATTGGTTGCAAAATTAACATATCAAATTACATTCCAGTTACTTAGGGGTGAAAGGGTTAAGCAACCAGGCACAGGCGGTTATATAGCGTTATACTAAGTACCGAACTTGGAAAGTCAGTAACGTGCCCTTAGAATAATTCCGGAGCATCCTGAACGTTAGAATTGACGGCGTTTTTCAGTTTAACGCCACTTTGCTCAGCTTAAACTCGTTCCTGCATACGTATGCCATGCCTTCCCCGCTGGTAACTTGGTTCGTGTTTCTAGTATCGGGTTGAAACATTACAATATACAACACGATACTACTTACACGAATATCCATGTTTCTGGCAGCAGGTTACAGATGGTGATGGAATTGGACAACAACGGATGCCCTCGTTTTGTTATGGTATTGCTCACTCACGTTGACGGAAACTATCATATGACAGTCTTTTTTAGTATACTTATACATTATGTAAGCTATGCAGTGGAACCCCTCTAAACCGAACAACAAGAAACATATGTGATCATAATTTTGATGGGTTTCTTGGTCATTTGGCTCAGGTGACACTGCCTGTTCGTGATCGCATAGCGGATAACTATGGCTTGGAATAATCAAATGCTTGATTTACAGTGAAACTTCGCTAAACCGGACACCCTGGGGACTTCCCAGGGTGTCCGGTTTAGCTGAGGTTTCACTGTATAGGCAGGCGTCTGGCGATGTAGTTTTCTGTTACCTGTGTGTTCACTTATATTTTTACCAGGTTAAGCGCAGTGAAAACTACTACTAAATAGGTTTCATATCTTTTTGAAATTCATTTGGATTCATTGAAATATGTTTAACAATAGTGTATGGTCTCTTGTAATTCTTATATAGACGGACCATGTGCATGTTTTATGGTTTATGTATACATTACACTGTATGAAATGTATATTGTCGAAACTCAAATAAACTCATATATTACATGCTACCCAGTGATTTACCGTGATTCTGGTGGGATTTATTTCATCCTAGACGTTCTCGAGACGTAATTGACGTCACGTTTTAACGTCATTTTCAGCGAATAAAAAATTCACAAGCTAACGTCAAATTGTCAATTTTGACAACGTTATAAGCTGGTCTAAGTGCAAATTTCACATTTTTAAAACAGCATGTAATATACAATTTATTCCACTACCATTTTGAAATACCGGATTTATTTCCCTTGACATCTGTAAATCCGACAAAGAAACGTGTGCTCCGCACGCGTTTCTTTATCGGATGTCCAGATGTCAAGGGAAATAAATCCCATATTTCAAAAAATGGTAGTTGAATGAACTCTATCTATGCATTATAATGGGGCCTCATTGTTTGTTGTACGTAGACTGTGGTATAGATGAATTAACCTAAAGGTCTGCAAAAAAAAGTATATCATTAATAGTTTTTTTTCCACAAAACCTGCAGGATGGGTAATTAATAAATCTCGGTAGTAGGTACAAGTGTGCCTATCTAGACATACAGGTGTCAAAGTAATCAACTATGAGACCCGTTGTGGGAAAATAGGTTTAATACGGAGTTTTATTACCCAGTGTAGTTCCTGATGAGCTAGCATACTTATTGGCATGTACAGTAGAACCTCTCTAAACCACAGGTGACCGAAACAAAATCACATGACAGTATATAGTATATTATTACAATGAGAGATTATCAGATTATTTTTTTCCATCACCTGTGCCCTAAGCCGGACACCATAGTGAGCAAATTGTGCTTAATTTAGAGATGACTGTACTTTAGTTCACTGTTTTGCCTTTTCATGATTGTAAATGACAAAAATGGAACCTCCCAGGGTGTCCAGTTTAGAGAGATTCCACTGCAACTTTACGTTAGTTGTATCAATAATATTCACACGTGAGCCTGCGCTGATCTGTGACTAGGCTGGTCTCAATGTCAATGGACAATAGACTCGTTGTTCATATGGTTGTCGCTTGAATACGCGGAAACGTACTTTGTTCATGTCCATTCTTTGGTTACAAGTTCAACAGTATACATGTATATGTGATTGACGTATACATCAGAAATAATGCACGATAAGTAGTGGTCAAATGTGTTATAGTAGAATGTCAATAACATGTGTCACTGGTGTTGCATTCCGTGCCAAAGTAAAATGCAGATTTCGTCTAGAAACCTGTGTAAAAAGATTTCCGTCAGTTACTAGACGAACTTGAGTTTATACAGTATCTTCTGTAGCTGAATGGGAATTCGTCAGGAATCCCGCGCCTATATCGACGTGAAACAGTTTACGCCGGCGCTGAGTGCAACACCAGTATTTGTTGCAGCATGCTCCCCCTGAAATTGTTTAAACCTAGATGGCCTGAAATGCACTCTCCTGCATTTTAAGTCATTTAAATTCGGATTTCAACGGTGGTAAATTGTGACATTTTCATGGAAATTACCTGTATATTAATGCATTTCAAGATTTTTTGAGATTACTGTTTGAAAAATAGCGGACCTCGGCGAATTTAGGGGGGTGCGTATTTTTGCGTTTCTTTTGTATGTTGTCTTCTTTCTCAATAACACATGGTTACGGAGCCATGGTTTGAGAGAACTTTAAAATTATTTACATTGGAAATGCTTCTCAAGTGCTGTCAAACCATGTTTTGATGAGCTAATATGGAGAAAGAAACAAACACTAGACGACACTATTTAATTCATTCAGCAGTGTAAGGGTTCAGGACAAGACTGTGTGTTTATAATTGCCGATAGTGGTTAAAAAGTTTCTTTCATCCGCATGGCATAGCAACTATCTGACGACGGTACCAGTCACGTGTACCATGACGACACAGTGTCCGTGTACTCGACATATTTCACGTTTCCACTCCGCGCACTCATCATTATCAAGTGACAAGTTACTTGTCATGTATTGACTACAAACAATGTAAAGCGCACACAATACATAAATAACACAGCATGCGACGAAAGCAATATCTTGCACAAGTAGGTCAATACTAAAAGTGCATTATTTTCCGGACATTTGTTGTTTGCTACACGGTAAATGAATATTGTTTACTGAATGTAACTATGCTGCAACAAATACAACTGCTATCCAAACAGGCAAACACACATATCATACACTATCAATCAATGTGTACGGTAACGTATAGACAATGAACGGTATTTACAATTCAATAAATAAATATAGTAGATGTGCATCGAAATGAGTAACTTGACTCTCATGACCAATATAGTATTGGTACGTACTACATGACTAGTCAATTCATATGCATTTAATACATGTTCGGATGTTCCACAATGCTACTGAACGCTAACAAACAACTTGGATAATATACATGTCTATGAGTATGTGTACATGCATAATATAGTATATGTTATTACGCACGGAGTTGTACACCCTTTACCACGTCTTGACGAGAGTTTGAACATGCTGTTTTCTGTAAATATGTTTAGTACTTTGGACTGTCCTTCTAGTTGTTGGAAGATGGACGAATCTGACTGTGTATCTATATGTATCAATTTGGGGAAATGCCGTTTGGTGTTACAAATGTTCCTGCAACATGTCAGTACCTCTTGGACCTGGGACGTCATTGGACTGTATGTTTGGTATAGCAAGACTGAGCCTATGTGACCATTTGTTCTTGGAAGACTACGTAACAATGGTCATTTTCCACCAATTCAGTCCCACATGTATAGGTAAATATTTGCAATGCAAGATCAAGCTGGACATAAAACATCCCTGACACATGCCTAGTTATGTAAATATGGAAAATCTACTTTCGCCGTCAGCGTTTCATTCGTGGGTTGACTGTTGAATGAACGCATATGAACACAAAATGCATGTATATGGGTGCATATGCATACATTGGGCAGGCTCCAGTCCCACTTAACCCACGTCCACACCCCTGGCCACCACGGTTCCAACGCCAAAGTGCAATGTTATACTTGGCGTAAACTAATAACTAGAATACCTGACTTTGTTTCGATAAAAAGGTTATCAGACTCCATTCAGAATCTATATATACGAGATGCCAATCGGAATACAATTGATTGTTTTACATACCTGTCACGTTTCCCATGTAACTAACGAAATTGTGTAGTTCATATTTATTAATGAGATTGGATCTAACCTAGTATGATTAATGATCTCGTATTTATTATATTACCGTCACATTAGAACAGTGAACAAATGGAAGATAGAATATCCATAGACTATTATGTGTGTAACTAGTTCAGCTGTTGATCATATACAATAATTAGCGATGGTATCATGACACTGTTGACATGCACTATGTCATGTGACAATCGCGTTAGCGGGCACAACAGCACGTGCAGAACACGTGGATCCAGAAGAGAACGCTAGCGATGAATGCAGCGCCACTGGAGCCATAAGCGACATAGAGTGACCAGTTCATGTCATGGACCTTGTTCTTGTTGAAATAGAAATAGGTAAACAGTCCACTGCCGCCCAACAACATCAAGGCTGGAAATGAAAAATATAATAATCAAGCACGCATAAAAGTAAAGAAAACGAAAAGAAATAGAATGGTATTAGGCATTACACACACGACAGGAGGTCAACATAGTTCGATCACAAAACGCACAAACAAACACACGTGCAACAATGTATGACTACCATTATGTACAGGTCGGTATGAATTTATGGAAATTTACTATTATGATTGGGCAGGGCTGTGTTGGTTTCTGTTATCAAAGAGCTAAATAAAAGCTAGCAAAGTTGATCGTATCTATAGTTAGTTTATAAGTTACACCTGCATTGGTGTTCGCAGAGAGAGAGACAGTCTTCAAGGAATACGAATGATGAAGAATACGCTATTTCCGGATTCTGATCGACGAGTGGATATGCCGAAGATACGTATTAATTAGGACATCGTCAAAGTCGACTTACTGGCCACGAGTATAAGGACGCCGACAATTATGCCACAGGCGACCTTGCTGAAGTTGACCTTACGGTGACAGGGGTAGCAGAGCAGGCATAGCAGCCCGATAAACAATAAGGCCGTGCCCGCCACCTCAAGGGGCATCCCGATCTGCCAGACGATCTTCACTATAAATAGATATAAAACAGTGGGCATATGTGACTGTGACTGGAGAAATAGGGCTTATGAGATGTGTGACCAGGTTAGCTCGTTATATAATAGCACACTACCATAGCCTGATAACTATCTATATTGCTTGGTAGCGAATGCCGGGTGTTTCATTGATGGAATGGCGAACATTGCAGATCCTGATCAACTGTGCGGACGCACAGGCTGATATGGCTCTACACTGGTCGCTAAAAACCCATAGGACACATTTCTCCATTCACAACCACATATTCGTTATCTCCAAGCAAAAATCAAGTTAACTTACAAGTAGAATATTTGTAACTGTATTAACTTTGAAGCATTTCTTCTTGAAAACAAGCAAAAATAATAATGTAGAACTTTTTTCTGAAATACACTATTCATGCGCAGGGGATATTATTTAGCCAAAAACGCACTGCTATTTTCTCTGTAACGGTTCATGGGGGAATATTTGTTGATGAGGGGCTTTCGTTGCATTTGATTTGTTTATGTATTTCAAGTAATTTTGCTTTCCTTTTGGGACTACACTCCGTTGAACATGGAGTGTACGTTTGTGCCGAGATGAAGGCTCCTCGATCACCGCTGTGCACGTGTCATGTGTTTATCACGATGTATTGCGTTAATTTCTCTTTCCATGATGTAATGGGTCTCCTTCAGTGTATGTTGTTCTATATTACAACGATGCTCCGCTAAAGATAAACATTGCTGGATGATACATACGTGTACTGTCCGTGTCGTACTTGTCTGACATGGGCCCGCAGACCTTAGTCCAGTTGTTACAGTACTGGAATAGGCCCACGTTGTCCCCGCTGATGTCGAACCAGTAGTGGGTGCCCATCGCCACCGCACACGCAATCTGCAACCGACGTAATTACATTACTATATTGGATATAAAATGTGTCCTCGATTGTTCATATATATCGCCGCCAGAAATGCCAACATGCGGTTGCAATAAGCAAACTATGGAAAATCACTGCACAGCATGTATTATTAATAATGTAAGAAACTAGTAACCTAGAAACAGTTTTCTCTATTACGCGAGTATTTCGAAACCTTATGAGAAATATCATCAAGAGCAGTTAACATTGACGAAATTCACTACAAAAGATACCAGCAGCAATGATTGTAGTGACATGAATTAAGGAATGTTGGACACAGTCCCCATTGCCTTGGTGTAAAAAAGGTGTAAATGTGTAAAAAGGACAAAACAATCTTGGTGAATTGGAAAAGGTGCAGAACAGGTGGACAAAACAGCCTTCATGCTTCAGGATGTTGTACACTGAAAATCATCAAGGGTGTTTTATCCACCAATTGAATGAAGGGTGGTTTGTCCGCACTGTGGAAATCACCAAGGGTGTTTTTTCCACTTTGTAAAGAACATCAAGGGTGTTTTGTTCGCTTTTCCAAATCCGCCAAGGGTGGTTTAATATTGTATGTATTTTTACGCCAATGGTGTTCTGGGCAATGGGGTTTTGTCCGGACACTGAGTAACCTACCAGCGAGACAGGCAGAAAGAAGGCGGCGGCCATGCCGAGGTTCTGTGTACATGCGTGCTGCTGCTTCGTGAACTTCTCGGACACCGTGGTCGTGTAGCTGTCGGGCGTACCGGGCCGCAAATCTCCTGGCGTCACGTAATTCCGCCGGCCCAGGCTGACCAGGCCCGCCTTGCCGCCACCCGGACTCACGCCTCCGTTATGCGCCGAGGCTTTCTTTTCCCCCGGATGACCCGTCTGTGAATGTAATTGCGTCCAGGTCACATGTATGTTTGTGTAGTATCCAGGTTGGCGCTAATGGTAGCTGAAGTAGCCATTTTGGCTCTTAAAATAGCCAGTTGGCTAGTAATCTTCCAGAAATTGGCATATTGGCTACTGAACAAATGGGAAATTGTTTGAAAAACTACAAAGTGTCCAACATTCCTTAATTCATGTCACGACAATCATTGCTGCTGGTATCTTTTGTAGTGCATTTCGTCAATGTTAACTGCTCTTGATGACATTTCTCATAAGGTTTCGAAATACTGGCATCATATATATTAGAGTAAATGCAAAATAGTATTTTCTTGTTTGCGTTATCAGTTCATTTTGGCTACTAATTTCAAAACATAGCGCCAACCTAGAGTTTGTTTGCACCACGGGTAGATGGATGGTTTTGAGCATGGCAAGTATGTTAATATGCTACGTTATTGAAGCTGGGTATGTATCAACTGTTAAATACTGTTACGCTTTAGTTGGCGCGGAAGGTACACATGCATGTGCCCCATTGCTCAAAACCTCTCAATATCTAACAGAAGTGTTGATCAACGGAGCCCAGGTTATTAAAATTAAATTATGAAAACGTAACTTCTTCTGTTGATGAGGCTTTATACATGGCACCGGATAATGACAGTATTAGCATAAATGTTTGACTCTATACATTTCACATAAAATGTACATGCATATACCACATTCAACAACGGACAACTGACAATCTAAAAAATGCCCTCCCAAAATAAGCAACTTGTATGTTCGCTCCTTCTCACTTAACCAAACTGGAGTAACATAGTTGAACATGTCGATATAATTATAAGCATTTATTTAGCATATTACTTGTTACATGCATAGCCATTGTTTCATATATATGTTCATGTTATATATACATCATGTTGTCATATCTATGTGACCTGAGCGAATAAAAAAATATCAAAGGATAACATTTTCATCATTATGCTCAGACCTTTTTCAGTCACATATGGCATTAATTAAGATATAATTTCTGACATTTGATAAGATGCTAGTAACCGAGCCTGCATGACTTGTCGTTTGACAAGAGTCTTGTATTTTGTTTTATATAACTCATCTCATTTTGAGGGTGTGAGTTGCCACACTGGGCTCATTAGCCATTGATGTTGTTTGTGATAATTCAAGTGTGCTGAAAATTAAACGAATTGCAAATCAAGAAATGCATGGCTTAGTATCATGATATATTTAAAGATGTAACGTATGACTTTTTATAAGGTGCATGTGACGTATTGACATATGAACATACCTTGTATAAAATATCATTTCCTTTGCCTGGAGTCTGCGACATATCGGTGAGTGTCGCTGTTGATCATGTACCGAGTTGACAAAGGGTTGTAATTGTACCAATAATCAATTGCAGAATTAAATCTCACCAATGATAGATAGCTCTGTTATTGTCCTCAGCAATACATGTCAAACATTATATTATGATGTTATTACATATATGCAGACTGAAACGGTTGTATGTTTTGCATTTCACTGCCCTAGCTCACCGATATACTGTCACGTTTGGTAGTAAATAGTAATCGGTGACAATGTATATTTGTTATGCTAATAAGCACCCGACAATCACTATGTAAAACTGAAGATCAATAATAGAATATTGGAATCATGTTATTAAATATTTCCCTCTAGAATACTAGTATTATACATGTGCATATCTAACACAGCGCCAGTGTTATTCCAAGACACAAACATGAATCACTAATGAATCACTAAGACATGTACTTGCAATAAATTAAATTGGTTATTTGATCTGGTGAACATGCATATAAGTATTATTATTTATGTCAAGCATTATATGTCTCTGCTTATGTCATTAGTCTAAAAACAGTCATTTTCCGTGCCACCAGGTACCGATTTTCTTTCACTGCCGACGTATTTGAAATACTGATCTACTAAGTAATGTCCCAACCATGTTTCAAATATTCATATTTCCGATGTATATGAATTTGATAATACTAACAATAAGTAGATCCAATTAGCGTACGGTCAATGGAGAGTGTTGCTATTACGTAACAGTTCACATATACCGTTAATAAAGTGTGGTGTGGAGATCTCCATAGGCTACCAATTGCAAGGAAGGCGGTCGCCTTGTATATGTGTTCCCGAATATACGAAAAAGAATACATTGTACAAAAACCTACACACAGATAAACATGAGAATTTTTTTTTATTCAAATATGCTGTAATTCTTGCTAGTATATTAAGAATTTCAACACCATTAATTATGTACTATAATATGACATATTCGTTTTTTATATTTGCTAGCATTATGATTTTTCCAAGTCCATATTATACAAACATTTGACAACGAAGTTTTTAACTACCGAACAGAAACGAACAAATCGTGTATTTACTACTACATTGTATATTATCCCGTGAGTGATTCGTATTACATTCACCACTGTGGTTTCTTGTCATTGAGTGTTACTCTTGCATTGGAACGCAGTCAAGCGTGCGGAACGATTAATCCGTTGTCTCATAAGACGTGTCTTGTGCATTTGTTTGAATAAATATACCTTTCGATGTTTCTGATCAGTTTAATCATAGATCAGTCTGCACAATCGTGTCACCGTTTGTGGTGCAGTCAATGGGGCATATGACGGAACGTGTGTGTGCATGGGTGCGTGTGTGCGTGTGTGTGTGTGGCGTGGGGTGTGTGTGTGTGTGTGTGGGGGGGGGGGGGGTAATGGGACATGGCATGGCGGACTCGGGGGAACTTGTTAAAGATTAAGTGAGAGCATTCTCGCACTTGTTTACAGAGATTGAGTGAAAGCTTTCTCTGCACACCTCTGAGTTAACCGAATATTTTGAGAGCGACAGTGCTGTCAACTTGATGATGCAGCTGGGTTGGTTGATGGGTTCAGTGCCCGATCAGCTGAGCCAAAGTCGCTGTACTCTGACTGAGTTATGTCCAGACGGTTGTGTCTGTTCGGTGCACTGTGAGACTTTTCCAGACATATTTGTTCTGAAAGTACATTCAATTACGAGTTCTATGCCATATGTCTGCGCTCTGTAACCCGCTGGATGAATGTTTGGCACCATTTTGAAGTATACCACCCTCGGACTTTTCGCAATTCTGAAAATTTTATTTTATTGAAAATCGACTGTTTTTTATCATTTGAAACTACTGATATGGCAGTTTTGTATGTTTTCTGATGTGTTCATAACTATGCAATGGAATAATGTTCAATTAAATAATATCTGCTAATTCATAGAAAAAACTGTGTACGTTTTGTTACCCCACCCACTGAATTTCAATGGCAAAACACCTACCTTAATAACTTTTGTATTTTCTTCATGTCAATGGTACCTAGTAGTATTCATTAGACATGTTAATTGCATATATGCCGATTATCTGGTGTCTGCAGTCTATGATACAATGTTAAAAACAATGTTTTTTCACCATTCCCCACCCACAAATTTTGCAATGGGAATTTTACATGTAATGAATTTCATTTATGTTGTGCACTGTCACTTACTTATAAATTGTTAAATGCATATGCAACTACTTAGGCACTACTGATAGCTATCCGTGCACACTTCAGATACAGTGTGTCCGAGTGTTCGTCCGTCTGTCCGTCCGCTTCGCATTTTTCTTAGTGACGGTAACAGCTACGCTCTATATCTTATTATTAAAATCTCTCGGTGTCTATTAATTGTATCCAATGGTAATTGTACTTACTAGTGTTTGAAATATATAGTAAATGCCCATATTCTGATTACATAATGTCTACAGCAGATGTTGCAATGTTAAAACAAAGTAGTTTTAACTATATATTCCCCACCCACTGAATTTACAATGACCATTTTACATGTAATAATTTGTCTTACTTTATACGCTGCCAGATACTTATGAAAGGTTCATATGAACGTGTAGCTACTAACACCTGTATATGTGGCTGTGCCTGGAGAAATGGGTCTTATGGGTTTTATGACCCGATCAGCCTGTGTATGCACACAGTCTGTTCAGGATCTTCACTGTTCGCCATTCCATCAGTGAAACACCCATCATGCTTCTAACAAGCATAAATATCGTTATCAGGATACATGAGTGTGCTATTTGACCAGGAGCCACACTGGTCGCAAATCCCGTGAGCCCCATTTCTCCAGTCACAACCACATATTAGTTATCCACACACATTTCAGATACATAATTAATGTCTGTTCGTCTCTCTATATGTCCATTTCCTATTTATGGAACCAAGACAATTACCATGTTTACTATGTTGTGTATTCAAACATGAACGTCTCTGATACATGAACGTATTACTCTAAGCTGTTGACAGGCATTTAAACACCATTAAGTAAAATAAGTAATACATACATGTATACGTATTACCTGTCAATCGTGTAGGTCGTAGGTACTAATTTGCAAATTGGATATAGAAAATATTCCACCATGCTGAATGGATGATTTGTAGCACATATTGTAACGTCCCTATGTCGTATCCGTCTTCAGCAATACGGTATAAACCAAATATTTCCTGTTCCCGCAGGGGAATGGTAGCGGGCCCTCGTAAATCGGGGTAGGGAAATTTAACGACTATATCTACTTGGCAATGAAAAGACGACAGTGACGAGATTTTAGTAACATCTGATATTTTGATAATAGTTCTAACACGCAGTATTATTCAACGTGTACAATTAAAGAGTGGTGACAAACTATGATAACAACGATGAGGGTGATCTGATTATGGACAGATAATGACGAATATGAGATGTACACATGGCAAGATACAAAAGCACAACAGGCGACTGTGGGAGTAAGCAGACTCAAGAAAGGATATTAGCACATGTAAACAATGACTAGATTTATGCTAAAATCTGGCGGAAAATCACACTAACGCAAACCCAAGTCATGGTGGGGAATCACGAAGCTGGGGTTGGGAAATAATGCTGGGTGGGGGAGTCACACAGCGGTGATCACGAAGCTGGGGTGGGAATAATGCTGGGTGGGGGAGTCGCACAGCGGGGATCACGAAGCTGGGGGTGGGAAATAATTCTGGGTGGTGGAGTCACACAGCGGGGATCACGAAGCTGGGAGTGGGAAATAATTCTGGGTGGTGGAGTACACAGCGGGGATCACGAAGCTGGGGGTGGGAAATAAATGCTGGGTGGGGAGCCACACAGCGGGGATCACGAAGCTGGGGGTGGGAAATAATGCTGGGTGGGGGTTGGTACACAGCGGGGATCACGAAGCTGGGTGGGGAATAATGCTGGGTGGGGGAGTCACAGCGGGGAGTGGGCACGAAGCTGGGGGGTGGGAAATAATGCAGGGGGGAGTACACAGGCGGGGATCACGAAGTGGGGGTGCAAATAATTGCTGGGTGGGGGAGTCACACAGCAGTGGGCACACAGCAGGGTTGGGGAGTCGCACAGCCGGGGGTCACGAAGCTGGGTGGGAATCATGACACTTAGCTGACTGGGGGGGGGGCACACAACAGCTAGGACGCATGACAATGTAATTGGGATCACCTAACAGGGATGGGAGGGGGGGGGGGGGGGGGGGGGGGGGGGGCTCGAAGTTAGGGTGGGGCGTCAGACAGCAGGGGGGTCATGAAGCTCAAATTGTGAATCGTATCGCAATGGGGAAAACGTGGGTGGGGCAATGTGAAATTGGCATTATTATGGTTCCAGCCAATATTAATAATCAATAATGCCAGACTGACGTTCGAATCATCACATCTCACGACTAACGGACCATTGGTAACATCGTCGGTGAGTAATGTTTAAGGGGGGGGGGGGCATATTTGGGCCTTGGGAGTTCGGAGACGCGAGTTGCGTCTCGAGATGCGTCGCTCGGGACAAAGTCGACAACTGACTTATTTCACTCCTATTTATAACCTTCCGTCCGGACGTTGTCCGCAGATGCAGCCCTTTGATTGGCTCGTAGAGACTCCGAGGACAACATTCGGACAATGAGACCATATTTGGAATCCGCGGACAACATGTGAAAGTTGTCCCAGATTCTGCACAGTGGATTGGCTGGAATGTGAAACAGGATACCGGGACTTCCCACTTTGACGAAATGTGAAAGTTGTCCCGCATCGTTGATTGGTCGGAGATGTTACCGAGCTTAAACAGGTTTACGCAGTATAAAATGGCGGCCGTGTTCAACACACACAGGAAATGTCAACAAACTATTGTGAATTGTAACTAACTAAACAAGTTTCCTGGTGTATGAAGACGCCGATAATAAACTATTGACAATTGTGAACATCCATGCATGCATCGGAGATCGTGGTAAGTTCTGTGCATAAAATGACAGACGTGTTTTGTTGTCCAAAATGTGTGATAAATTTGAAGCGAGGAATACGCAATACACAGCTGTGTATAGCGATGCTTCGCTGGCTGGGTCGCTTCATTACCCCGCCTGTTCGACCAGAGTTCGTCCTCGAACTCGTGAAAAAAATGTGATGATTTAATACATGCTGCACAACCTGAATGTCACCAATTTGTTTTAAAACATATAGCTATTTACATAAAATGAGATATATCACCAAATAATTCTAACATGCCACACACATGTATCAATGCTTGGCAGTCAGCTTCTGTACATTTTACCCAAGACTGCAGAACATTGTATTTGATTCAATTATGTGTTCCTTTCTACCTCTAATCAAACGTCTGTTCAGTACTCAACAACATTACCATGTGAACTAGTACACCACATATATGCTAATAGTACTAGTGTTTACCGAGGGTGTTGGCATTGCTATTCAGAATTCATATAATGTTTCCCTTGGTCACATGAACAATGGAAAGTTATAATAAAATGTATCTACCCTCGTAGAATATGAAAACATGAACATCAATGAGTCAACGTCGGCGCAAAACACTCGGATACCAATCCTTACTCTATATCCATTCTATTTATTTCCAGGTACCTCATTAAACTGCTAATTGAAGTTAATCGATGGTGTCGCCGTTGTCATTCAGACCGCCAACCATACATTCGAGGCCACATGCACATTTCGAATCACAGATGACCAGACATGGATGCAAATCTGAATGCCAACATGATGACAACACAGGGAAACTTACAAATAGCACAGTTTAACTCATTTTCTCTACCTTCAGCAATAATACGTCTTAATCATACGCAGTATACATGTACGTCCTCTGAATTAAATATCGGACATGCATCTTACCATTTGCATGTATGCACTGTTACTTCACGCAACATGAACTAATTGTTTCTGTATGTTTCTCTTAATTAGCAATCTAGTAAAAATATGTACATCATGTAGAATCGCAGTTCAAGTGTCTCCATTGAATGACAAATATGCACACTAAAAATATACATAGCAATTCACACTCTCTGCGTGGCCACGCGCATTCATACCACATACATTCAATCCCACACACACAAGAGAAAAATGTGCATACTATGTCATTTTCAGGATACACTTGACCTCCATACTCAATGATAGTGTACGCCAAGCATATTTGATAGATATGACAGTTCCAACGGCATGGAACTGTCATATCCGGGGCAGCGTACTATCACTCTGATCCTAATACAAATTAATACAGTGTGTTCTATATCTATTGTTCCTATTTCAATATTTCCTAGCTTATAATTACACGATTCCAGAATCTCCTAATGAGAATAAAATCTCTACATGTACGCGGGCATTTAATATTTACGCGAAAACGAAAGTTTATATTGGGTATAAGCGCACATATTTGTCCTATGTAAAATGTGCCTGTTCCATAGTGACGTCCTGCACTACGGCTCTTATAGCGAAATTATATCACACGCGTTCGTTAATGTCTCATTTCGCGGAAAGTCTCTCATCGCGTATGTTGGTTCTACCGATGGACCATATCTGGCAAATTATCCGTCGTCATCGTCGTTAGTAGCTATCGCGTTGTAGCGTTTCCACGGGTGGTCCTCATCGGGTAATCGCTCGTCAGCATTTGCGTCGTCTGTGAACATCGCATCGTGGTTCGTCTCACTCCCGATATACGTGTGGGGCGGTATCACTCGTCGTTTCGTCGTCTCGTCGTCATCCTCTAACGCGTCGATTATCGCCCGTTTCCTCCTACGTCTCGTCGTCATGTCGTATTGGAAACGTACGTCTCCTGGGATATAGTGTCCGCACCGAACACTCGCAGATGGTTAGTATTTGTTTCAAACTCATTATTTGTATTTGATTTGTGGGGTTAGGTGGCCTGGGCAGGGGAGGGAGTAGACTTGCAATGGTCAGTGTACATGGTGTATGCCAGCATCGTTAAATTCGGGCATAGTTAGGTTGCCACCAACATCACCATTGGCCATGCACAGTCTCACTGTGGGTGGGGGGGGGGGGGTGGGGGGGGTGTAATGGGGTGGGGAAACTTGGATGAGGGGGTGTATGTGGTGGGGATATGGGGAAAACTCGGGCACGAGTTTTTATACAGTGGGAAACTGGGATGTGGGTATATGGGGTGGGGAAGCGGGGAAAGAAACTCGGGCACGAGTATTTATACACTGGAACGAGGGGATGTGTTGGTGGGTCAGGCGGGGTGAAACTCGGGAACGAGCTTATATGACATGGGAAACTGGAATGGATGGGGAAGCGGGAAACTGAAATGTTTTATGACAGGGTTTCGTGCAATTATAACACACTATCGCTGTTTTACGTTGAGGACACGCGTACCGGAGATGCCCTCGCTGCTTGCAATTGTAACACGCGCGTCGTTCCACAGCCTTTAATCTCGGCCCCACTGTCCGGGGTTGTTTTGCGCTCGTCCGTCTTAATGTTGGCCATAGTTTCTGCTACATCATGTAGCAACTTGTTTTTGTCACTATTTGCATTTATTGACCGTATATATTCTCTATGTTCGCTGTAGTTTTCACCTTTCTCAACTTGCCTCATATAGCATCGCTCTTTATTATTTTTCGCGGCAGTTTCTAATTTCATAGCGATTCTCAGAGCGTCTTTCTATCGTCGTTGGCTCTTTTACTGTGATCCAGCGTTCGATATCCCAATCGTTCAACGCTTCAACAAAGCAATCACGCGCAATGTCTCGTCTGTGTTTATGCGGGATGGCCGGATATGATAAACGCGTAAGCCGTTTAATGTCGTGAGCCAGTTCGGGTAGTGGTTCGTCTGATTTTCTCAAACGTTGTTTCAATTCAGTCTTGTATGTCAATATTTGTGTTTCGGGCTGAAACCTGTTGGTCAGAGCCGTGACCAGCGAGTTGTAGTCAGTTCTGGTATCTGGATCAAGTTCACAGAGTACAGCTAGTGCATCGCCTCGTAAACTGCATGCTAACTTGGCCGCTTTCATTTCGTTATCCCAGTTATTTCCGTGTGCAGCGATACCGAACTGCACAAGATAATCATGCCAGTTTCCATTTCCGTCGAAATTGCTAACTTCCACGAATTGACATGGATTTGGTATATCATGGAATAATTTTACACCTTCCCGCGGTTGGGGGACGCGGGAGCTACTATCATGTCTACGTGATTGGGCTGGATGATACTTTCTCGGGGATAGGGACCTATCACGTGTTCTGACAGGCATGTGACTTCGCACATGTAAGGGCTGGCGATTATCTAAGGGTAACGGACACGATTCGCTGTAACTAATTGGACGTCTACTGTCGAGTTCCGGGTCATGTCGTACATTTGAGTCAAACCTCTCTAAAATCAAGTTCATCTGTGATTTTAATTGTTTTACCTCAGTTCTTAGAGACTTAATCTCCGCACGCAGTTCACATTCGCATGAATTTTCGCACGACTCCGTATTATTCAAGCGCCTATGGGTTATGTATCCACTGTCACTGGTTACCATACAATTAACTTCATCACCTGTCGTGACAGGTACAGTGACATGGTTATTGGGAGAGAAGGTCGGGGCAATTGTTTTGGATCCGTGGGGGTCAATGTGAGACATTCGACCTCGAGTGGGGATGTACACATTCCCGGGGTCCTCGTCGCCAATACATTCAAGAGACGGCATTTTATGAGCTATATATCGCAACTGTCTGGTTTGGGGTAATATGGGTACGGGGAAATGGGCCAGGGGGTAGGAAATCTCGATTACGAACAGAAAATCGATTCCATTCACTCCACATTTCGCCGCAGTGCATATTACCAAGAGTGATTTTGTCTGTATTGCCCTATTGGAAATTCCGAAGTGGCTATGTGGACAGAGACAGCAATGGTAATTCTTGAAGCAACATAAGGGTACGTTTCGGCTCTACTGGTTTATGTTATATATCCCACCGCTGCCACCAATTTTGTAACGTCCCTATGTCGTATCCGTCTTCAGCAATACGGTATAAACCAAATATTTCCTTTTCCCGCAGGGGAATGGTAGCGGGCCCTCGTAAATCGGGGTAGGGAAATGTAACGACTATATCTACTTGGCAATGAAAATACGACAGTGACGAGATTTTAGTAACATCTGATATTTTGATAATAGTTCTAACACGCAGTATTACTCAACGTGTACAATTAAAGAGTGGTGACAAACTATGATAACAACGATGAGGGTGATCTGATTATGGACAGATAATGACGAATATGAGATGTACACATGGCAAGATACAAAGGCACAACAGGCGACTGTGGGAGTAAGCAGACTCAAGAAAGGATATTAGCACATGTAAACAATAACTAGATTTATGCTAAAATCTGGCGGAAAATCACACTAACGCAAACCCAAGTCATGGTTGTGAATCACGAAAGCTGGGGTTGGGAAATAAGCTGGGTGGGGGAGTCACACGCGGGATCACGAAGCTGGGTGGGAATAAAAAAATGCTGGGTGGGGAGTCGCACAGCGGGGTCACGAAGCTGGGGGGTGGGAAATAATGCTGGGTGGCGAGTTCACACAGCGGGATCACGAAACTGGGGGTGGGAAATAATGTTGGGTGGGGGAGCCACACAGCGGGGTGATCACGAAGTTGGGGGGTGGGAAATAATGTTGGGTGGGGGAGTCACACAGCGGGGATCACGAAGCTGGGGTGGGAAATAATGCTGGGTGGGGAGTCACACAGCGGGGATCACGAAGCTGGGGGTGGGAAATAATGCTGGGTGGGTGGGGGAGTCACACAGCAAGTGGGCACACAGCATGGGGTGGGGAGTCGCACAGCCGGGGGTCACGAAGCTGGGTGGGAATCATGACACTTAGCTGACTGGGGGGGGGGGGGCACACAACAGCTAGGACGCATGACAATGGAAATTGGGATCACCTAACAGGGGTGGGAGGGGGTGGGCGGGGGGCTCGAAGTTAGGGTGGGGCGTCAGACAGCAGGGGGTGGGGTCATGAAGCTCAAATTGTGAATCGTATCGCAATGGGGAAAAAGTGGGTGGGTAATGGGATATTGGCATTATTATGGTTTCAGCCATTAATAATCAATAATGTCAGACTGACGTTCGAATCATCACATCTCACGACTAACGGACCATTGGTAACATCGTCGGTGAGTAATGTTTAAGGGGGGGGGGGGGATATTTGAGTTCTGAGACGCGAGTTGCGTCTCGAGTTGCGTCGCTCGGGACAAAGTCGACAACTGACTTATTTCACTCCTATTTATAACCTTCCGTCCGGACGTTGTCCGCAGATGCAGCCCTTTGATTGGCTCGTAGAGACTCCGAGGACAACATTCGGACAATGAGACCATATTTGAATCCGCGGACAACATGTGAAAGTTGTCCCAGATTCTGCACAGTGGATTGGTTGGAATGTGTAATAGGATACCGGGACTTTCCCACTTTGACGAAATGTGAAAGTTGTCCCGCATCGTTGATTGGTCGGAGAGGTTTGGCGGAAATTACCGAGCTTAAACAGGTTTACGCAGTATAAAATGGCGGCCGTGTTCAACACACACAGGAAATGTCAACAAACTATTGTGAATTGTAACTAACTAAACAAGTTTCCTGGTGTATGAAGACGCCGATAATAAACTATTGACAATTGTGAACATCCAGGCATGCATCGGAGATCGTGGTAAGTTCTGTGCATAAAATGACAGACGTGTTTTAATACAGAACATTAAGATAGCCGTAAATAATACGAGCAAGCTAAGCTTGATTAAAACAGGACGCACATATTGGTATACACTTCCAAGATGACAGCCAACAAGTAAATGAGTTTATATGACATAAAAATAAAAGTAGGTAGTAGAACCGATGAAACTGAGATATATCCCGGTTCCACATGTACACACTATCTATCATGCATTCCAATAATATTCCCTCAACCCATTCCGAGTCATCAGCAGGAACAGGATTCAAATGTGTAGTTCGCACCTGTACTTATAAACTCATATATATAGTAAAATTGAATAACTTGACGTATAACTACTGAAATACTGTATGTGTCATACGAGAACATGTTATGACCGTCATCCAATACCAGTGTAAGTGCACACCAGTGCATGCATCATGGTGATTACCTAATACATGCCGGCATATTGTTCCATCAGTCTTATTTGAGAGGCACCCATTACGATATTGTATTTTGTAAGTGAGGCGTTGTAGGTAAATATTTAACCATGATTTCATAATAGTGACATTTGATAACCTGTATAGTTGATATACCATTCCATAATTTTCATATAAACAAAGACATTGAAGGTGCATGATCTTTCTAAAAGCATGCATTTGCTCTTCAAATATATCCACTATGTTCATATACATAGCTGTTATGTACGCATACATAAACTATTTTGTCCAATATGTTTCAACATTCGGTGTTCTTAATTATAGCTATATACTATATTATCAATATTTACTATATATACAAACCAATATTAGTATGTATGTAGTCTGAAAAAGATCGTGGAGCGCCGTGGCGTAATGGTTAGTGTGTCGGACTACTGATCCAAGGGTCGTGGGTTCGAGACTGACTAGCGGCGTGCGTTGTGTCCTTGAGCAAGACACTTTATCCACACTGCTCCAGTTCACCCAGCTGTAAATGGGTACCGATAATTCGTAATTGCTCTGTAAATACGAATTACCGGCTTCTCTCAAAAATCTCTACCTCCGTTCTTTCTCCCATTCTTGGGAGACGGCATGCAAGGTCCTAGAGCCAGTGCCGCCGTTAAATATAAGCTAAGAAAAAAAAGTCTGAAAAAGCCATTCCGGAGTATTCAAACATCAATCTAGTCCAATTTAAGAAGTATGCACATCTGCCACGTGTAACCACACACACTCATAGGACCATCAATATACATTTAAATCCCCATGAATGATAACTTAATATCCATAACATATTATGCAATGTGTCAACATGTCCATCTAAACAATATCACGTAGCCTCTATCGAGACACATTCAATTTTGGATTTTACTATACAATTGAACTAGTGTCTACATGGCATTCTAACTGTTTACGCAGGCCGTAATGATCAGGTTGGTGGAAGGCGTTTTCTGCAGCATTGTACCACAATTGTGTGTTTTGCTGGCTCTTTGGGGTTGTCTGAATATAATTATATTTCTCTAGTTGACAACACGTAATGTCAATCTAATGATCAAACAACTCTATAATCATGTACCTAGTGTATGAATGCAGACTTATATTTACATTGTACCTATTTAGCACATACATACAACACTTAGTTTGTAGCTAATAGACACGTCTTTGCCTCCATATACCCCTAATTGGCATTGAATCCGCATAACAATCCCTATGGCTGTCTTTCAAATTTATTACACTGCTAATAGACAATCATATTACATTACTATAACAACCAGAGAGATGTATTCGAGTATAATATGTCATGGGCTAGCAGAGTTTGATGTCAGCGCAAGATGCGGGACCTCCTCTGGCTAAGGGTAGTATCAACTAATTTTAGAAATGTAAGCTGTATTAAAAGTGTACATTTAGATCCGTAAATATCACATCTCCTAATTGCAAAAGCGACCATCTTGATGGTCATCTTGAATTTGATCGACAGTCACGGTGACACAGTATATAGTTAGGTTTTTGGTGTATTAATTTCAATAATGTTTAATTAGAAGAATGAATACAGCACATGTAGTGGTTAATGTAGAACTGATTACATCAGTGACTGCATGAATTACATATCATTACCATGTATTGTATTTATTTTCCAATCCAACTCACGACCATGGGTTAATTTAAATTATTGTCACATGTGCAGACATATGCGGGATGCTTAATGTGGGAGAAAGTCATGCATGTTTGCAATAAGCATACCCATGCCATTCATCATACCATACTACATACTGCATTGGCCAATGATCATCATGCTCGCTTAATTGTCAGAAGTGTGCTCGTTAACAATAATAATATTGTATTCCTTGTCAACAGTCAATCCATTTTGGACACACTTTGAAACAGTTCTTCTATACTGAAACTGATTGAAATACATCCGTATTTGTCTTTTTAAAATAAGCAGAATATCACACTCTATACATAACAATGTTAATGTTGTTTAATTACTGAAAACTGCAGCTTCATCATCAATATTATTGAACATTTTATCATTTTGGCGGCCATTTTGAATATATAGTATAGCATTGTATATCTGGATATGTATATGTTATCAAATGATTGGATTTGTATACCTCAAACTGGTATGCATACATGTAATAGGTGCATGAAATGCTGTTTATAACAACTCCATACAGTAAAGAATATAACAAAACAAGAACATGTTGGCGATCATTTTGTCTGTTCTGACAATTGTGGAAGGCTATTGCATCACCATCTCCTGTATTTCCATGTATTTGTGAAGGAAAGCAATGTATATGTGTTTCAACTTTATGAATGTCTGTATTTGTTCGTAACAGCATAGGACTCGCAGAAAAAATGTTGTAAAACAGCCTATTTCGGCAGCTATTTTGAAATGTATTGCCATTTACGAATGTAATTAAATGTAAGATGTATTCTAAATCATTTTACATATAAATTGTGACTTAATTATAGCAGTTTACCCGGTTAGTATTGATCAGACTGAAAGTTAACAGTCCTTAATAAAACATTATAATACTGTTCGGCGGCCATCTTGCAAAATGGCCGCCATTTGTTCATGCAGCGGCTTTTTGATAGATAATAGGCTATTGAATCCGAAAATCATACTCACCAAAAATCCCACATGGGGGAGGGGGATTATTGCTGGCTAAAGGAGTAGTATATAGGGTATGAGTTCATTACCGCCACTAAGGGGAAACGAATTAGAGCGCGTTTAGGTGACCACTACTACAGAAATGGGTCATACTTTATATGGGGGTAAAAAAAAATGTATCCCCACCGTCAATTGGGAATTTAATTCGGCGGAATCCCATTTTAGAATTTTTTGAGTCCAAAAAATTATAAAATGTGATTAAATGATTTTGTAAAAATTAGCAGAAACCATTACGAATTGTATATCACTTATAAAAATCGGTCATGTTGAACAAACATAACATCTCTTTATAATTAATAATAATTCCCAAGATTGGGAAAGTATATTTACTAGTATATAGAAAAAACATTATCACAGTTGCCATAAAAAATATCAGACGGATGCCGAGGAAACCGAATGTATCTCACAAACTGATTAGTGAGGTAGCGATTTCCCCAGCCCAAAGAGTACAAACACCTCCTAAAATTCGTAGTAATACGAATAAAAATGAGATAAAATCTCCTCCACGGGGATCCGCAAAACTTCGTGAATTAAGGTCGGAGGCCATCAAATTGGGAATAACCTTCCCCCAAAATGTGCGAGTAAAAGGTCTGACTAAAATTATAAATGAGGAAAAAAATGAGGAATTTATGAAAAGACTGACTTATGCGTACAAATCGAGAAAAACGTCTGATGGGGGGAGACGAAGAAGATTACACCTTGACAATTTAACCCCGCCCTCACTATACAAAAAAAAAACAAATTTTTAGCCGATGAGGCGGTATTGAGTATGCGCGGTAAAAATATTGTGATGCCCAAAAAACTAATTCCTAAAGCGGCCTGTTAAGGAAAATAATAAACGAAGGCGACGACATTCTGGATGATTACATACGGACGGAGAGTAAAATAGTGAAAGGACGCCGCACAGTAACTATTACCATAAAACAGCGCACCCAAGTAAATATAACGGAACGAATAATGGCAGAGATCACCCCAATGCTAACAGGGAGCTTCTACATACGTTATTTATTTTCATACAAATTGCCTCACATCGAGCAAACCGACACACGGAGTAGGCCGGAAACGATATTATTCCATAAACAACTGCGCGGGAGCCCCTGGTTGAGAGAATACGAGGACGCGAATGAATGGGTTGCCGAACAGGAGAAAACTAGAATGAACATCGATAAAATAGACCGTCCAAGCACAAAATGGACGTTTGTTAGGTGGGCCGGCGTTACGATTAAATTAATTATTTCATCTAGCGCAGACGATGCGGGCATGAGATCTTCGAAAATGCCGGCGGGGGGGGGGGGGGGGGGGGGGGGGGGGGGGGGGGGGGGGGGGGGGGGGGGGGGGGGGGGGGGGGGGGGGCCGGGGGGGGGGGGGGGGGGGGGGGGGGGACAGCTTCCTGAATGGTTGCGATATCGGAAGGGGATAAAACCGTTGGACAAATTTAACGACGATCTTTGCCTGTTCAGATGTATCGTTCTTCACACGACTGATTTGCGGGCAGACCGCTGTCTCACAAAAACACAAGATTTGGTCCACGAATATAACCTTTTCTGTAAAAGTAACGGGTGGAAAAGACCAACCGGCCCTATAATACTTGACGACATCAAAAAAAGTGGAGGAATGTTTTAAACTCGGAATTGAGGTATATGAACCAGTCGAAGAGGGAACATGGTATTTAAGAAAAGTGGCGGCGCATTACGAAGAAATTGGTACGAAGAAAATGAAAATCGGTATTTACAATAATCACGCATTCCTGATCACCGACATGAACAAAACCACCAACACCCTCTGTTGCTATGGGTGCAACCAGCGATTCACGCAATCCCATAGTTTAAAACGGCACGCGCTCACCTGTATGCGCGGGGAGACGAAGCTCACGTGCAAAGGCGCTCAGATCGACAGACCCACATCCAAGTGGGTGTTAAACCCCATATACACACTGCGCACTGCGGCCACGGCGGTGAGAGGTTGGTGGGTGGAGAGCCAGTCGACGGATTTTGTGAGGAAACTAACACGGTTTACCAATTCATGGATGTTATTGGCACGGATGCCCTAAGTGCTCCGATAAGGAGGAGATGCGCGCAGGGGAGCAGGTTGTGGAAATGAAAGACATCCCATCACGGGAGTCCCAGAAAACCCTTCAGGCGGCCCAATCGTATGCAAGCGCACAATACCGCGAATTTTGTAAAAAAAACACCCCGACAAAGCCGACACCACCTCATACACGGCCCTAAAGAACAAATTCGTGCGGGAGTATATGGCCCGGAACCCCTTGCAATAGTACAAGCCCCCACCAGCGCTTTGGATGAAGAAATTGTGATCATCAAAGAGAAGGCTGCCGAAAAGAAAGCGTTGGCAAGGGATAGAAACAAAAAAAACTCTCGCGAGAGACGCTGCGATCGCAAAGGAGTTTACATTAGTTACTATTTGGGAGTGTGATTATAACGACTTCTGGGGTAAAACACCAGCCCCTCCGACAGCCATGTATCCGTACCAGATTGTGTACGATTTTGAAGCCTATTTGGCGAAAAATAGCGAAGGGGGGGCCAACTTCGGTTGGGTGCCGGAGTAAGAAAGGTAATCTCGAATTTGTAAACGAGCATGTGCCCATAAGCGTGAGCATCGGCGATAATTTATGTACTGAAATAACTCACATATGCGAAACAGATCCGGCCAAATTAGTTGCTCTATTTATGGAAAACATACAGGAAAGGGGTAAGGCGATACGAGAGGCTGTTGGTAAAATATATCTTCCTACCTGTATGGACAGGCTTCCCAGTACCCAACAACGCGAGATCACCCGATGGATTGATCAAGTTCCTGTAATTGGTTTCAACTCTAGTCGATACGATCTCTATCTGATAAAATCTCAGCCCGGAGACGTCCTACGACAAATGGATAAAGGCGTACGACTGCGAGGGGCAAAAGTCGTTCTTTCCATACGAGTGGTTTGATTCTATCGAGAAACTGGATTACGAAGGGTTGCCCGGAATAAAATATTGGGATAATGCGGAGTTTGCCGCATGCAATGAGATTTATAAAAATAAAAATATGAAAACGTTCAGAGAGTGGCTGCGATACTACAATGATTTGGACGTGGGGCCGTTTATAGAGGCGATCAGTAAAATGTCCATTTTTTACAAGACGAGAGGCATTGACATGTTTAAAGATGCGGTCTCTACCCGGGGTAGCGTTACAGTACCTTCTTAGGGGGACAATAAAAGAACACGTAAAATCCTATCAAACTAAAAAAACACATAGCGGCTGCGGCCATATGTCCCCCGCTGTTCGCCCCTAAGGCTGAGACTTACGAAATGTTGAAAGCCGCTCTGGTCGGTGGACCGTCAATCGTATTCTCTCGCCACGCGGAAGTCGGGGTCACAAAAATTAGGCCAACACCCTCAATTCGTGAATTGAATGGGGGGCGGTAAAACATGCAAAGCGGTGGTGGGGCTAGACGCCAACGCGCTGTATCTATCTACATTAAATAAAGAGTTGCCTTGTGGTGAGGAAGATATACACCATAATGAGGAACCCCACGACCCCCAAGGAATATCACGTTTTACCAGAAAAGTTTTATCCGGGAAATGGTTCGGATTTGCCGAGGTGGATATGGAAGTTCCTTCCGCATTGAAAGATAAATTTTCGGAGATGTCTCCAATATTTATTAACCGAGTAGTCGAGGAGGGAGAAGTACCCGATTACATGCTAAAATATTTAGACGACTCGGGAAGAAAACGACGCGGTAGCGGGAAGAAACTAGTAGGTGTGATGTCGGCCAAAAAAGTATTGCTGTACTCACCGCTTCTAAAGTGGTATTTGGAACACGGGCTGAGAGTCTTCGGGATCCATCGGAGTATCACTTATGAGCGGGGTACGCCGTTTAGATGGTTTGTTAAGCAAGTTACTGACGCGCGGACAACCAGCGACGAGGACGTGAGTAAAGAAATTGTTAAAAATGATAGAGTCTCCTGAGGGGCACCTGAATACGACATATACGAAGGACGAGAAATGTGTGGACAAGGCATTACGATCTGCATACTTCCACGATCTGGAGGAGATCGGCGATGCGTACGAGATATCTTCTAGAAAAGTTAATGCGGTTATGACTAGACCATTCCATTGCGGTATAGCCGTGTACCAACTGGCCAAGCTGAGAATGTTGGAATTCTATTACGATGATTTCTTAGACAAGTATGTGGACAGAAAATATTTTGAATTAATACAAATGGATACGGACAGTCTATGCATGGCAGTAAGCGCGAAACCTCCGCAAGGGAATGAGAAATACGGCAGTTTCAATAGTATGGTAAAACCCCATCTGCGCGATGAGTATGAGAAAGATAAGAAAAATTGGTTGGCGTGGGATAAATGGAGCGACCGAGAGCCCGGGCTTTTCAAGGTAGAATTTCACTGAGATCGTGCCATTGCGCTATCGAGCAAGTGCTATTTTGTGGAGAAGTTGGCGACCGCCAATCTACCAATTCCAGAAGTGGATGGCCGATTAAAACATTCCGCAAAAGGATTATCTGCCAGACAGAACACGCTAACCTGGAATCGGTAGAAGAACACGCTGAACTGGGGCGAGAGGATGCTAATTCTGGAATTGAGGGCGGGAAAGATATGTGTGAAAATCGCGGATTCCGAATGCGGGACGGCGCGATGAAAACATATACGCAGAAGAAGTTGGGGCTATCGGCATATTACGATAAAAGAAGAATCCTTCCAGACGGTATAGACACGAAACCTCTTTATCATAATTAATAATTTTAAGAAAATTAAAATCTAAAAAAAATAAAGGGGGGATATTTTGCAAAAAATAGCAAAATTTATAAAAATTAATAATCCAATCCATTAATAATCATTTTATAATATTATAATAATTATTATATTATTAATTATTGGATTATAACAGGATTTTTGGTACCCCGAGGGCGACCAACTGGTCTCTTCGGACCGCTAAACCCCAATTCTCCAATCAGCTCGGGAGCAGATTGGACAATTGGGGGCTCTTTTGCCCACAGATTGGTAAGCCGGCGAGATTCTATATGGTATTTCCTTTTAACCCATGAGGCAGGCACATTTCCCCGAGCCCCGGCAATATCTAACAGAGCGGTGCGATCAAGAATAGATTTAGGCATTTTCCGTTCCGTTCTCCAATAAATCCAACACTTTCAATTCGCGAATTGAGGGTGTATATACATACGCAGATATTGATGTTCAATATGTATTTATAATTAATTTTAAGAAAATTATAAAATATCACAATTCCCTCCAATTGTCCAACCCCCAATCCATCAACACACCAATCGCGATTGGTGAAATTGGATGGTATTGGTGCTGCTCTCAATTCAATTCGCGAATTGAGGGTGGTGTTGTAACTTTTCCCCCACTGTTATCCCAATAATCGATAAGGTGAAATGCACTCAGGCTACGCATCGACTGGTTAGCAAGGAATTACTCGCAAGCATTATCGTTTAGTAATAATTCAAGTCAGTGAATAAACACGCCCGATATTGTATGAATGGCGTTCCTATCCGACCGCTGTTTGCCTATACAGTTTAACAGAGCACTCAGTGAATAAACACCCCCGATATGTTGTCAATGGCGTTCCTATCCGGCCGCTGCTTGCCTATAAAGTTTAACAGAGCGGTCGGGCAGGAACACCATTGATAATATATCGGGCACCCCCCAAAAAAAATATGCTGGGCATGTCTAACTGGACCACCTTTTTTTAATCTATCAGCAGACGACAATGTTCCAATTACACGGTTATGTGTATTTATAGCCGAGTGTATTTCGCCTTATCGAGGCCACGGTGTGTATTGATTTAATTTTAAAACACACACACAACCACCAAGACCATCCAATCTCGATTGGAGAAACATAAGCCTGGAGATAAACATTACCTGTTTTGTGTATTGGTTTAACCGTATGCACCAAAGTATCGAGGCGATCTATATATGAGAGAGGTGACTGCAGCACGCGGTAACACGATTACTTCCTGGTACGGACAGTTTGCGGTTATAGAAATGTATGGTGGCCGGTGGGTGACATACTCACGGTGGTGTTGTAACTCCCCCCCCCCCCACTTTATCTCCCAGTTTTGACCTAAATTTATCCCAATCAGTATTCTCAATCTTGGGAAGGGTGGCGCGTGCCTTAGTTCTAATAGTATTATATTTTTGAAATCCTCATATCGAGACATCTCCTCCACCACCAACTTAAATTCAGCTTCCGATATATTGATATCGGCCAACGCTTTGGACATGATAACGTCGATGCTATTTTTCTTAGACCTTGCGAGAACCGATATTCTGTCGTGCTTTCTACTTTTATTTTCGAATTTTCTCCCCACTACTCTAAACGCCATACACAGCAGTCCTACCCCAGCGGCTACCCCGCTCAAACCCCCTGCAATGGGAATTGCCACGACTGTGGACAATAATGCGGCTGTTCCGACCCCACCCATTATATAAATTGCTGTCAGCACGGCGCTCGCCCCCTCCACTATGTTTGCAGCACGTCTATATTTTTTAGCATTCATTTTCCGAGTTCCCCCCTCTTGTTTTAGAATCTGCTGCATCTCGACGATATTGTCCAACCTAAAATCTGAACTTCTTTCGAAAAAACTTTTAGCGTGCTTGGAAGCGGTGATTCGTTCATATATCGAGTTCAATCAACAATGTTACAACAGTGGAAGAACTCGCTGGGTCAGCGATTTTCGTAACAAAATTAATAACACTACCTTCGGAAACTCTAATTGGATTGTCACCGGCGAACAAAACCACCGCTGACCTCTGTCCAGCGAGTTTAATGGCTCCAATCGCCCGTTCTTCACCATCCAGTACGAGATTTACGGTGACCGCGCCCACAGGTTTACCCTTAGCATTAACAGAACAGACCGCCATTCTAAGAAGTTTACCCGGAGCGGTCATGACGTATCCCCCATATATATTGCTCGCTTTGGCACCGAATGAATATTCATAGGCCCCCTCATTTAATGGCCTCCGCTTCTCAGCCCAAACGGTTATGGCGCGTTTTCTACGCTGTATTGTGTGCTCCATTTTATCAACCCTGTACTTCAGGCTGAGCACCTCGCCACAAGCCTCTATCGCAAAATTTCGATAGCGTAAGAGCAACTCCTTATATAATTTCTCATGGGCCGTCTGGTCTGATTGGATTTTCTCAATATCCGTTTGATGCTCTGAGCGCAACACCCCACATGCTTCCATAAACTCGGTATGGGCCTCTTCTCGAAATTCGGTTATTTTCCCACCTAGTTAGTTTAGTTCTGTATGTCTTTCTTCACGAGTTTGTGTAGTCACAGCCAGGGCATATACTCTAAGTTGTGATAGTAGACTCTTGTGAATCTCGTCCGTGGCCGCCGATATAGTTCTATTGATCAGTGATATGTTTTTTCCGGTAGTTAAAAAATCTTCAACTCTCTCGTTTGATCATCAAGAATAGAGACCGTAAATTCGTGGATATGTCCCGATTCCAAAACTTTCATCTCGGGGCATGGGAAGTCTAAGGTCACAGTCTCCCCAAAGAAACAATCACTGGCTTGCACGGTTTTCAGTAATTTGCTGGGAGATACGTCTACCGTGTTGTACGATGTGTTCACCCGATCCAGATGCACCCTGAGAGTTTTCGTGAAGGCGAAGTCCACCCGGTTATCACCGACGTACTCACCCGGGACAAACAAACCTTTATAGGCTGCGTATGTTTCTCTAAAACCGAGTCGAGTACCCAACGTCGGGGTGATCGTTACCCAGTTGTTGGGTTCGACGGTCATTGTTGTGAGCCCGGTAGCCTTCGATACTGTGAGGTTGACTATACCGTCAAGCTCTGAGGTGACAAAATATTTGAGCAGTCTAAAACTCCACAGTCCGGGAGACAGCTTTACCCCTACTTGGCGCCCATCCTTCACATAGCCAAACACTTCGCTCTTCCCCACATTTTGCCACCCAACCGTGAAGATGATTGATCTGAGGCCTACCCGGAGTTTTCCGCAGCAGTTGTCGATTGACTTCTGAAGTTCACAACTCCCTTTTTGAACATTAGTGATAGTAGCAAACATAATAAACTCCGATTAAAATGTCGTTGGTTACCAAGGCATTTAGCTTCAATTCAAAGGCAAAGTACGCTGGGGGAGGTGTGTACTACTTAACGGTAGGAATCCACTACTTAATTAGAAAGCTAATACACCAAACAATAAGAGTAAACGAAGACACCGGATTTGATACAACTTTTTCAAACATATTTGATAAGTACAGACTTCCTAAAACCATTACACAGGATGTCATAACAAACTGGAACAACACCCCTATGCAGTTTTGGCAGAACCAGTTAAATTTTGCCGTGTGGTGTGCCACAACCGGGTGTGGTGTCTCTTACATAAACCATATGGAGCATAATGAGAGCGCTTTCTGCGAAAGTGCTTATACTTTTCACGTCTACTACACTATTATGAGGATTCTCAAAGAGATGCAAGTGAAAACACCCCACGAGGATAAATGGGACCCTCTATGCAACCCGTACGACCACAAAGCCTACGAAAGAATATGTACCGAATTTCATATTTCTAAAAATACCGACTGGAAACAGAAAACAGTTACTAAATGGTGGGTTAGATGATATATTTGTAAATGGTAACATCGTAACGGACACAAGTCTTGGGGTTTTTAATCCTACCAACATGATGTATACACTAAATACACCCCTTCAATGTAATTTTGCCGGGTGTAAATACCCCGTGCCTACTAGAATCGACTACATAGAACAAAGCGAACACGTCGAGATCGGCTGGGAGACTTTCATTTTGGATAGGGGGAAGGGGTTCACCAGGGTTGAAGTTACCCGCCTCAACGACTCCATTCGCACATACGTCTGGGCCATCCTCGGCGCACATGCGCAAGCGCTCAGTTCTATAATAGGAGACGGGACGGCGTTTGAAGTGCAAAAACAGTTCTTGGCAAATGTGAAGGACGCCATCTCATCTCCGGTGGGCCTCCCGGATGCGATCAAGCGGTATCAAGACGTTTTGCAGACTGCCCGCACCACGGTAGACTATGTATTTGGAATAGGTCTTTATATGGCGCCGAGCAATATGATACTACGAGACGACCCGTTTGACGGTTACAATAATCAGATCGTATTCGCCACCGCCAATCAAAAAATCGGCCACAACGGGAACGTGAAGACGGGTATCATCAAGTTCCTTCCCCTCCCCCCCCCCCCCCCCCCCCACAAGATGATCGGGAGCGGAGTTGTAAGTGGAACCAATTACATAAAACCACAAACACCCACCCAAGTACGCCAAATTCACGAATTGGACGCACCATCAAGTTCCACCAGTTCCCCCAATTCGCGAATTGGAACAGGAGCGGGAACTAGTGCCACAACCCACGAGGAGGAGAAATTAGCGCTCGTCGCGATCGGACTATTCGCGCTTTGGTTTTAGGAACTCTCGGGCGGAGAACAGTAGGAGACCGGCGATCGCCACGATTAAAGCCCAAGCATTCTCGGCGAGCCATCCGGCCGTTTTTGATAATATAGATAACAAGTACGAGACGACACTCCCGATCAGCCCAGGCAGCGTGGCAGCCACCTTTCCGGCATATTTAGCCAGGAGACTGGCGAGGGCTTTTAGATGTTTTGTTGCCCACTCCTTAGCTCCGCCGGATGGCGCGGGTGCTGGCGCAGGTGCTGGCGCGGGTGCAGCCGCCGCACCACCACCACCAGTGATAGCTAGAACTATGGTCGATATCGTCATGCCGACAGCTGCGATGATGCTTAATATAGTGACGCCCTGCTCTCTGAACAGAGTGCGAAGACGCTCACCGAGTGTCGTCTCCTCGTGCAGAACCCTCGAGATTGTTTCGCGGATCCGACTTATTTGGGTGCGGAGAGCCTCACGGCAAGCCGATGCAGCCTCCAAGCGAGCTGCTCTTTCATCCCGCAACGACCGCAGGCGTTCGGTGATCCGCTCGGTAGATTGTCTATCATCACGGACTTCCCCAAGTTTTCTTTCTTCTAGCGCGATATGTTCATCCAGCGCCGTGAGTTTGGAGAGGTTAAGGACCAGTTTGCCCCGGTGTAGGAATTTCAAAGTACTCCCCATTTTCAAACGACTCCCCTCTAGTACACAGACGGGAGTCGTTTGAAAATGGTTTAACTGCCATTTTCACGACTCCCCTCTGGTACACAGACGGGAGTAGTTTGAAAATGGTTTAACTGCCATTTTCAAATGACTCCCCTGGAATTATAAAGGTGTGAGCGTAGAAAAACTGCGGTTGCCGCAGGGTCATCATACCTATCTTTTGCGATGGCCGTAGAATTGATATTGGCCGTAGAAATTGAAAGACCGTACGGCCGCCGTGGCAAATGTGACTGCGGTATAATAAATGATTTTGTGATTAATCTACGCACCAGTGCCATCATTATGTTTTCCAAACTATCACGAGTTGACTGTATAATAATAGTATGTATATAATTATACTGCCACATAGTAGAAACGTCCCACCATGTTCATGGATAGATTGCTGGAAATCTGTAAGGATGGTGGTACTACAACCTGTACGGAAAATGCAGTTTGATCATTTGTGAATGCATCAGTTGTAAAAATTGTGTTGGAAGTGAAGTATTCCGAGTGACAGCACGGGAAACTTCCACTAAATCCACTAAATCACAAGTTGGCTCATACAATATAACATTTTTTTCAACGGAAATGTATTGATACTAGCGCGCTTGCATGTCTGTTGGAAGGGGTGGTGCAGTGGCTGTTAATAGTGTAGTTGTCCAATTTCAAGCAATTTCCCGTCGATATATTCCTTGTGTTTAGTTTAGTGTGGCTATGGCTTAATCGCCATATTGGACCAGCATATACCAGAAGTTCGCAAACCACGGGTCAAATTCTGGGCATATATTATTCATGTCAGTTTGAAAATACATGTATTTGGTGGTGTAATAAAGAACAAAATATATAGCCAGCTGAATATGGTGTAATGAAACATCGGAACAACATGTAATATAAATAAAGTCAGGTAGGTAATCATTGATCAATTTTCACAAGATACATATAATACTGTTGACATGTATGTTGGTCTATTGTCCTTGATTGCCATATTAAAGGGGCATAACAGAGTTTTTGGGGTAAAATATTTAAAAAAAAGACAATGAAAAATGTTTTTCATCATAGCCCTGCATACAGTGGATCAAATTGAAGTTGCAGGGTGGCCAAAAGTTCTAAAATTGCAAATCCGCAAGATTTTGATTTTTTTCTTTTTTCTCCACAAAAAAGTATATTTCGCGACCCTTTGGGAGTCGCAACATATACATTTTTGCAGAAAAAATTACGTAAACATCCCTTATCTAGTTTAGATATGTTTATGTTTATGTTTATGATTGTGTGCGTCATATCGTCTTGCTCGTTGTTTTAATCAGGGGAGTACATTGAAAATGGCCGTTTGCATCCATTTTCAAACCACTCCCCATCAGTATATTGTACATGGGTGCATGGACAATGAAACTTTAAACGCAATGACCAACACGGTAGACGCTTGTCTTATATCACAAACGCGTAAAGTGATTGTGTGCGTCATATCGTCTTGCTCGTTGTTTTAATCAGGGGAGTACTTTGAAAATGGCCGTTTGCATCCATTTTCAAACCATCCCCATCAGTATATTGTACATGGGTGCATGGACAATGAAACTTTAAACGTAATTGACCAACACGGTAGAACGCTTGTCTTATATCACAAAACGTAAAGTGATTGTATGCGTCACATCGCCATGCTCGCTATTTTCAGTGAGGGGAGTACTTTGAAAATGGCCGTGTGCACCCATTTTCAAACCACTCCCCATCAGTATATGGTTACATGGGTGCATGTACAATGAAACTTTAAACGTAATGACCAACACGGTAGACGCTTGTCTTATATCACAAACGCGTTAAAGTGATTGTGTGCGTCATATCGTTCTTGCTCGTTGTTTTAATCAGGGGAGTACTTTGGAAAATGGCCGTTTGCATCCATTTTCAAACCACTCCCCATCAGTATATTGTACATGGGTGCATGGACAATGAAACTTTAAACGTAATGACCAACACGGTAGACGCTTGTCTTATATCACAAACGCGTAAAGTGATTGTGTGCGTCATATGTCTTGCTCGTTGTTTTAATCAGGGGAGTACTTTGAAAATGGCCGTTTGCATCCATTTCAAAACCACTCCCCATCAGTATATTGTACATGGGTGCATGGACAATGAAACTTTAAACGCAATGACCAACACGGTAGACGCTTGTCTTATATCACAAACGCGTAAAGTGATTGTGTGCGTCATATCGTCTTGCTCGTTGTTTTAATCAGGGGAGTACTTTGAAAATGGCCGTTTGCATCCATTTTCAAACCACTCCCCATCAGTATATTGTACATGGGTGCATGGACAATGAAACTTTAAACGTAATGACCAACACGGTAGACGCTTGTCTTATATCACAAACGCGTAAAGTGATTGTGTGCGTCATATCGTCTTGCTCGTTGTTTTAATCAGGGGAGTACTTTGAAAATGGCCGTTTGCATCCATTTTCAAACCACTCCCCTCATAGTATATTGTACATGGGTGCATGGACAATGAAACTTTAAACGTAATGACCAACACGGTAGACGCTTGTCTTATATCACAAACGCGTAAAGTGATTGTGTGCGTCATATCGTCTTGCTCGTTGTTTTAATCAGGGGAGTACTTTGAAAATGGCCGTTTGCATCCATTTTCAAACCACTCCCCATCAGTATATTGTACATGGGTGCATGGACAATGAAACTTTAAACGTAATGACCAACACGGTAGACGCTTGTCATATATAACAAACGCGTAAAGTGATTATGTGCGTCATATCGTCTTGCTCGTTGTTTTAATCAGTGGAGTACTTTGAAAATGCCGTGTGCACCCTATTTCAAACCACTCCCCCCATCAGTATATTGTAAGTGCGTACATGCACGGTGGGATTATGCACGTAGCCGCTTATCGTATACCATAAGAGCAAAACGCTTACCATAAACGGCGTACATTTATCTGAATTTTAGGGTTTTAGTTCTACGGCATGGCTACGGCCTCTACGGCCGCCACACGTTTCTATCGATTTTGGGCCGCCCGTATCCTAGCCCTAGAGCAGATATGGCTGAGGTATTAAACACACACCTTTATAATTCCAGGGGAGTCGTTTGAAAATGACCGTTAAACCATTTTCAAACTACTCCCGTCTGTGTATCAGAGGGGAGTCGTTTGAAAATGGCCGTTAAACCATTTTCAAACGACTCCCGTCTGTGTACTAGAGGGGAGTCGTTTGAAAATGGCAGTTAAACCATTTTCAAACGACTCCCGTCTGTGTATCAGAGGGGAGTCGTTTGAAAATGGCAGTTAAACCATTTTCAAACGACTCCCGTCTGTGTACTACCATAGGGGAGTACTTTTATCAGGGGGAGTAGTTTGAAAATGCGACACCGGACTGTTTGCAGAGCCTTATCGAGTCCCAGGAGTTCGCGAAGTGGTAACGGTGGGTAACCGTTCGACCCTTGGTCGAGGTTGAGTATTCCATCTATCTCGCTTTCGCTGAGCTCCATTGTGCGAATAGCGTCGGTGGCTACTCGAGGGACCTCGCTGAGCTCGACAGTTTCTATCGCGGCGGCCGTCTTCGCCATCGTTTCGTTGGTAGACTCTATGGTCGCTACAGCGCGGGCCGGCATAATTGTTTTACCACGCTTCCAATCTACGAATCCTAGTTCGTCCCTTACCATTTGGCCACATCCCCGATTTCCGGCAATGGCGCTCAGCGATAGGGGTTTTCCGGTCCTCATGTTGACGATCGGGATATTTGATGCTTTTAGTCGCAACGTACCCTTCAGATCCAATTCGAACTTGGAGTAGTCGCGGCCGACAGATGGGACCGTACCTTCTTCTGCCAAATTGTTGTAGTAGTCGTCTACAGCTGACTTGACTAAGTCCTGTCTTAGACTAATGGTGTTGGTAGCGCCACCTATTTCCTCGCCGGCTGTCGTCTCTATGAAGGGTGTTTCGTCATCGATGTCATCATCAATCATCGATGTCATCATCATCGAGGTAATCGTCTCGGCCGAATTCGTCCATGCCAATATCGTAATCAGCCATCTTTAACGATGTATTAAAGAAAAAACCATACGGGTGTAATAGAGTATTTAGTTTCACTGAAAATATGTCTTCGAGTCAATACGGCCGCAAACTCAATCCATACCGCAGACTGCGGGAGCAGCCCCTTGGGGCGAAAGGCGTGAGACAGAGCATCGTTATTACGAACAACCCATCGACGATCGACCAGAACCAGCAGCTCTTGGCCCGCAAAGTATACTTTGAGGGAGAAATTTTCAATTTTCTGCATACTTTTAATCATCAAATATATGCAGTTGCCAGTTTTATATGAAATAATGCATTTCAGGAAAAATAAATGATTACTCCCTCAAAGTATACTTTGCTAGAAAAGCATACTTTGCAATGTTGGTGAAATAGGCTACAGGTACAGGTCAACTGAGACGTGTCGGAACAATGCTAAGGTGTCTTTGTTGCTGAATAAGCGCCTGAACGGAGTAATGCAGTTTATACCGGAATTGGCCGCCCGCATTACTCTGATTAAACATTATTAACTGTAATATGCATCGTCTGAAATCAAATTTAACATTTTTGACCATGACCGGCGGTATGGTATTGGCCACTCACTAATATATGGGCAATTGCTATACCGCCGTGTATTATCTTCTCTTTTTCTTTCGTCTTCAGAATATGTGAAACACATTGTCATCTAACCAAATAGTAACAGATAAACGCCGCACCTGAACTCGAATAATAGCAAATCGTATATAACGATAAGCCGCGAAACGACAGTAGCTGCATGGGCCCGAAAACATATTACATTCAGGGGCGTAGCCAGGGACAAATATCTGATACGCACACATATTAAATGGTAGAACATCGGGTGAGCACGGCTCACTCGTCGACCGAGCGAAGTGAGGGAGACTGCTAGGAGGGTCCGGGGTGGTATGCCCCCCCCCCCTCCGGATTTCTTTTGAAAAGGAGATCCTATCTAACGCGTTTTCCTGCATTATTTACGGCACCATTTGTTTGTAATCGACATGTACGTTTGATACAAAATGCGTTCTGTTCCAGACACAATAGCAATTCACATATTTCATGCAGCTAAAATAGCCGGGTTATGAAACTTGCTGTGCATGGTGAAGATGATTGTATAAACATGGAGACATACTGCTACTCGTACTCTGTGACCAAAGTTTGACTCCGGATTCTTGTTTATTTATGATATAACAGAATCCGATATGGAATACCGTTTCAAATTAATCTGAATAAACAATGAGCAGTAAATGTTTAGGATGCGTGTATATACGGAACTACATATGGGCTGATAAAAGGGACTTCACATAATATTATGCGACAAGCATAGCCCCAGATCAGTGTACGCGTTTTCGGAGTTTGACCATGCTGTTCGCTAGTACAGTGCAACCCCTCTACAACAGCCACCCATGGGAAGACGTAAAACTGGCTGTTGTAGAGAGGTGGCTGTTGTAGGGAGGTTAATGCTGAATTAAATTTTATTGTCTGATGTTTAATTATTTTCTTCGATAATTCTCATCAAATACATGCTTTGACAGCATTTTAGAATCATTTTCAATGGAAATGATTCTAAAGTGCTGTCAAAAATGTTTTTATTGAGAAAGAATGAAAAAGCAACATCAGAGGACAATGTTCATGCTCAGCAGTCTAAGGGTTAGATATTGAGGAAATCATCCATTTGGGATATAAAATAGCGGCTGTTATAGAGAGGGTGTTGTTGTAGAGAGGTGGCCGTTCGGGGAGGTTTGACTGTACATCAACATAATAGCATATCACTCATAAATTTAGAAAGATTGAATTAATGCTACTTGCATGTTATTTGTAATCTGTATTGATTGTACATGTCTTTGAATGAAAATAAAAATAAACTCTAAACTTAAAAAGGTACACGACCCTATCAATGGCAACAGTTAAGTGCTGTTATATTTTATTGATTACAACTGTTTATGTTGCGACAAATAGAGAGAAAAAGAAAGACATGACGAAACAGATTACAACACATAGTTTTGGTATATCGCATGATGCCGTTCGGCATTTTGAAGCATGTAAATGTTTTTAAACAGTAATTATTGCGTATTATCCGATCCTGAAGAAGGTACATTGATCAGGAATACATACATATGGACCGTCGGCTGTGGAAATGTACCTTACGACGGAAATGTACCTTACGATAATTGGCATTAATCACAGTAATCTTTTTGCGCACTCACACAGTGAGGTTATGTTCACATTGCTTTGCTTGTGTGAACAATGCTAAGTACTCCATTCACTGAATAGCAAACAGTGTATGCCTGACCAAATTGTGCGGATGCGCAGACTGATCTGGGTCTACGCTGGTGGCATATGCCGCCATGTCCATTTTCTCAGCCGGGTGCCCATATATGTATACAATCAGGGCCGGGGATTATAAAACGACTTTCTGAGCAAGTACCCGATACGCTCTAAATCATGAAGTTCGATGGGCCAATGCCGTGTTGTGCACATTCTTGGCCAATGCAACTGACTGATTTAGAGTACCGAGTACGATAATTTGTTTGTTTATAATCATTGGCACATATATTCGTATAGGTGTGTCACAAAGCCATATTTAGTGTTCCTGTGCTCCGCATGTCCACATGTATACTCCAGTATATGTACGATCATTTACACCCAAGATGGACACGACACGACATCGGTAAAGTGACGTAACACACATCCGTGTGGGTTAAAAACACTGGAACAGCTTAACGACATATTTAACTGTATGGCTCATAAAAAAATCAAATTAGTTCATGAGACTTTAAACTGGGACGATACGATATGTCGCTAACGTCACATTTACTACAGCTGCGTTTAAGGCGTGCCTACTTAAAACTAGAGCAAATGAGCTGCAGGGGCTCACAAATATCCCTAGTTGCTGCTTGGTTTGACTAGAGACATATACCGGTACTCTCTCAATCCTTGTTTGACCAACAAATAATTTCCAACTGGTTTGGCCGTCAAGGTCATGAAAACAGCTATAGAACGAAAACATCATTGATGATAAAAATCCAAAACTGTTCTACCCATCAACATGCTTTATATGCAGGGGGTATAGTGAGTGATGGCTTATATTTAATATGATATTTATAATATCATTTACTGATTTCATAAAAAAAACTCGGCTTAGCCTCGTTTCTTATGATATTAGTAATTAAACTCTTAAAAATAGATACCCATGAACAAACATCACTTATGTTAGATCCTGTATAAAAAATACCCCAAAAATAGTTGATATACAAATAGTAGTGTTATGTTGATACCCCACCCACATAATGAAGACTGCGCGTACATATACGAACAGACCCGGTGCGAACGGGTAATCGGGGCGAAACGACCCGCGACCCGTACATATATAGAGTTATACCGATGAAAGCCGAAACACGCCGAATGCATGTGCGCGTATACCCATCCTCGTTCAGTTAGCTAAACAACTTGCGTGTACACTGTGATCTGTTTAATTATACTTATGAAAGCTAAATGAAGGTCGATTTCAAAAGATGGATGTAAATTTGATTAAAAAAATGCAATATTATATATTAGGGAGCAAAATGAAAATAGCACATTTTGGCTGGACAGCGGTTTGTTTACATGTAACGCTCGTGCGGCGCAAAATCTACAACAACAACAATGCAAAATGTAACTATTAAAAATAGTAGGTGTATTGCATAAGTAGTTGTAAAAAATCACATATCTACACATATTTAGTCGATATCTATAGGCGTCTCATACTCACGGTATTATTCAAAGTATTCGGCCGCAATATAACATGGCGGGAGCCAAATTTGATCGCAATTTACCAGAGGAAAGATTTGAATGTGAGTTCAATTACTAGCCAATTACGCGAGGAGTAATCGGACAGTACCTGATTTCGGATTTCGTTTTAGATGACATATACATCGTTTTGCTCTGCCTGATATACATGTTTGGATATATAATAGTGGTGCAACGATATACCGGTATATTGCGATATGTCGTGCTGACGATACGTATCGCGGTACGGTTTTCGTGTATCGCGATATTTACACCATATTCTCGGTCGCCATCTTGTGTTAAAATAATAGTGTAAAATTATTCAAAATCATTTAAAACATAATTTTTAATATGACAAGTAAATATTTTTAATAAACACCACACAATTAGATGACTAATACATGTAGTGGAACATTTATTTTTGAAAATAACTTTATAATAAACGGATAAAGAAGGAATAATACTATATAATCTTAATAGTATGTTTTTGCTTTTGCCGGTATACTGGTATACCCTCACACATGAGTGTTATCACCAGTTGAGTGCTAGGGGAAAATCAGAGGAAAAACGAAAAAGACTAGATAGAGCAGTAGGCCAAGGAACGGTAGAAGGAAGCATAGAGAGAGAAAGAAAAAGAGAAAGAAGAAGGTTTAGAATTAAATGAGTCTGGAGTGCTGAACCTTCAAGACCTGAGCCTTAAAGGAATCCAGCGACTCTGCCAGGCAGGTGTCAGTGGGCAGTTGGTTCCACTGTACAACGGTTCTAGGGAAGAAGGAGAGAAACGGAGTGTAGTCTTTGTCGGCACGCAACTGGCGGTATTGGTGTTGGCGTCTACCAGTGCCTCGTGTTAAGTAGTTATCCTCATTTATGGCTACAAGATTGTTCCTAATTTTGTACAGCATACTCAGTTGGCATCGCATCTCCTTCTGTTCAAGTGATCTCCAATCCAGACTGTGCAGCATATCGGTTACACTAGATGTGTTGTGATAACGGTTAGAAACCCATCTTGCAGCCCTCCTCTGGACCATCTCGAGTTGGTGTACAAGCCTATGCAGAGTTAAGTCACCCTCATTGTCTTTGCTAATACTCTTGGGGTCCCAGACTGTGGAACAGTATTCTAGTTTAGGACGAACAAGGGATTTATAGGCTCGTTCTTTGACAATCTTCGAGTTGATCCTGAGGTTACGTTTCAGAAAACCTAGAGTCTGATTGGCCTTAGATGAGACGGAGTTTATGTGTTTATTCCACTTCAGATCGTGGCTGATGTTAACCCCGAGGTACTTAATACAAGGAACTGAAGAAAGAATTTGGCCGTGGAGAGAGTAGTTATGCATAACAGGAGCCTTCCTGGTGGTAATGTGAATAACCTCGCATTTGTCAGGATGAAAAGACATTTGCCAGTCGGATTCCCATCTCTCGAGATTATGAAGGTCCTCTTGAAGTTTGTTGCAGTCAGATGGGCTATGTAAAGCTAAGTACAACAATGTGTCATCTGCAAAGAGCCGGACAGTACTATGGGTTGTGTACTCCGGGAGGTCATTAATATAAACAAGAAATAACGGAGGACCAAGCACAGAGCCTTGTGGAACACCAGATAGTACTGGAACGGACGTAGAAGCTTTCCCTTCAAGGACGACACGCTGAGACCTACCACTAAGATAAGGATCCTATCCAACCGAGTGCTAATCCCTTCACGCCATAGGATGAGAGTTTGTAGAGGAGCCTATTGTGTGCTACCTTATCAAAGGCCTTAGCGAAATCCATGACTACAACATCATTCTGTCTACCACTCTGCATGTTGAGGGCTATGTCGTGAACAAATTCAATAAGTTGACTTTCACAGCTACGCTTCTCCCGAAAGCCATGCTGGAGGGGATAAAGAATATTGTTCCTATTGAGATGCTGCATCATATTACTGCAAACAATGTGCTCAAGAGCTTACAGCAGATACAAGTTAGAGAGACAGGCGATAGTTCGAAGGTGTCGTTTTGTCACCTTTCTTGTATAGTGGTGTTACATTGGCTTGTTTCCAAATGTCTGGTAGGATGTTGCTGAAGTTGAGGATTGAAAAGTAGTAAGAATGGCGCAAGTTCAGCCGAGGCGCTTAGAATAGTAGGAGTAATATTGTCTGGGCCTGGGGCCTTGGATTCTGACAGTTTTTGCAAAAGTTTCTGTACACCATTTTCTGTTACCTCTATCTCAGGCATGTCATTTTCTTTTCTGGAAAAAAGGTTTGAAACATATTTGCAGTAAGAAACGAGTTTCATGGGAGTTTGCTGAGAGAAAACAGAGTGGAACTGGTCATTAAGCAAATTGGCTTTTGAGATTGGATCGGTAATAGATACTCCGTTTCTCTTCAGGGATTTAAGTCCAATAGCATCTGTTTTTTTGTGCTTAATAAAAGTCCAGAAACGTTTTGTAATATTGAAGTTTTCAGTTATGTACATTAGTACTCGTTTAAAAGCTGTTGCAATATAATTGTTAACACATTTAAATGATGTTGTGTTTATATTAATACTCCTTTTTAGGCACCATCTCATTATTACATTCATACACATGACTCCATTTTCTTGTCCAACATGAAAACGCCAGTAGCAAAATAATTCGAACAAATTGGTGTCCCAGTGAAGGAAAGTTTGTACTTCATTGTTAAATATACAAGGGAGCTCTCACCCACCCCACACATTTTGCTATATTGGACATACATGTTCTCATGCTTCATATTTTGAACAAGTACATTGTATAATACCAATCTAAGGGACTGGTCATTATTTATCACCAAGGGGGTTGGAGTGGGAACAATTGAACAATTAATAATGTTCAAACCCAAACGAGACGGTTCAAATGAGTCATATCATATTTTTTTAATAAACATATATTGCATCTACTGATTGCCTGGGTTAATCATGCCCCTATGCGATAGCCAGGGGGACATATTGCCTTGCTCTTGAGGTTCCGTATGTCCGTCCGTCTGTGTACATTTACATCAACAAGTTTGTAAGAGTTTTTCCAGTTAGAGTCCAGTATTCCAGAGGGGCACATCCATGTTTTACAAACATAATGTCTAGTATTAATGTTGGTACAAAAGCTAATTTATTAACGGTATTAATACATATACCGGGCGAGTGTGAAAAGTGAATATTTGTAAGCCCTGAATATCGCAATACGTATTGCAATATGGGTTTGTTGTATCGCAATATATCGCAATACGGGTATGACCGTATCGTTGCACCTCTAATATATAATGAAAAATAGCAAATAAGCGGTATGACTGGAGTGCGAAAACAAGAACAACTAGAAAGCGAAAACTACTCGACCCGCTTGTTTTCACGAACCTGTTTTTCGGGGTCACTGGAATTACCGGAAACCTCTTATTTACCGAAAACCACCGAAATACCGGAAACCCCTATAAATCACTATATAACTAGAAAAAGTTGATGGCGCGCCATCGCAATATACCCACTTTCCCCAAAAAGTCCGAAAGGGGGAGGTAATCCATGATGGAGGGTCGGATAAAAAATCCAAATTCACTTTGCGCATCAGCACATCAAAACGAAGCTACGAACCAAATATCAGACGCGTAGGTATTAAGGTGAAAAAGTTTTTCGAGTTACAAGAAACGTGACGGACGTACAGACGGACACCCGTGACGAAAACAATATACCCATTTATTTTTCCCAAAAAAGTGGGTATAATTAGTGCATATATATCTCCTAATATAGTAAACAAACCATTTATCACACAACAAACGCTTATTTATGTTATTATATAGTGATTTACAGGGGTTTCCGGTATTTCGGTGGTTTTCGGTAAATAAGAGGTTTCCGGTAATTCCAGTTACCGTGTTTTTCGCACTGTAGACTCTAGTCATAGAACTGTATAATAAGAAAAAGGCATTTTGATTATGACGATGATTTTACTAATACACATCATATTCGATTATGACCTGTATTTTACTAATTCTTCTAATTTCAGATCTGGATCACACAGCTGATGTACAGTAAGTTGTTGTTTTTATATGACCGTTTTTAAAAAACGGTATGTATTATGTTTTACTGCTGGGCTGGTGGGCGGGCGGCTGACAGAAAAATAGTTCCATGTGATAGAACGGCTGCAAATCTATTTTTGCAATCTGTTATTCTCTTTATTTGCACACCGTTCTATCCCTAAGGGCCAAAAACCGTTAGCAAAGTTCCGCCATGAATCGAGGGTGGAACGTATTCATCAAGTTTTTTAGCATATTTTAGCCACAGATTGCTAAACCCATTTGTTATCCTGTTCTAGAAACCTTATTATACCCACTTTTTTGGGGGAAAAAAATGGGTATATTGTTTTCGTCACGGGTGTCCGTCCGTCCGTACGTCCGTCACGTTTCTTGTAACTCGAAAAACTTTTTCACCTTGATACCTACGCGCCTGATATTTGGTATGTATCTTCGTTATCATGTGCAGATGCGCAAAGTGAATTCGGATTTTTGATCCGACCCTCCATCATGGATTATCTCCCCCTTTCGGACTCGCAATTTCCCATTTTTTCCTTGTAACTCGAAAAACTTTTTCACCTTCATACCTACGCGCCTCATATTTGCTATGTAGCTTCGTTATCATGTGCAGATGTGCAAAGTGAATTCGGATTTTTGATCCGACCCTCCATCATGGATTATCTCCCCCTTTCGCACTCAGAATTTCCCATTTTTTCCTTGTAACTCGAAAAAGTTTTTCACCTTCATACCTACGCGCTCATATTTGCTATGTAAGCTTCGTTATCATGTGCAGATGCGCAAAGTGAATTCGATTTTTCATCCGACCCTCCATCATGGATTATCTCCCCCTTTCGCACTCAGAATTTCCCATTGTTTCCTTGTAACTCGAAAAACTTTTTCACCTTCATACCTACGCGCCTCATATTTGCTATGTAGCTTCGTTATCATGTGCAGATGCGCAAAGTGAATTCGGATTTTTCATCCGACCCTCCATCATGGATTATCTCTTTCGCACTCAGAATTTCCCATTTTTTCCTTGTAACTCGACTTTTTCACCTTCATACCTACGCGCCTCATATTTGCTATGTAGCTTCGTTATCATGTGCAGATGCGCAAAGTGAATTCGGATTTTTCATCCGACCCTCCATCATGGATTATCTCCCCCTTTCGCACTCAGAATTTCCCATTTTTTCCTTGTAACTCGAAAAACTTTTTCACCTTCATACCTACGCGCCTCATATTTGCTATGTAGCTTCGTTATCATGTGCAGATGCGCAAAGTGAATTCGGATTTTTCATCCGACCCCTCCATCATGGATTATCTCCCCCTTTCGCACTCAGAATTTCCCATTTTTTCCTTGTAACTCGAAAAAAAATTTCACCTTCATACCTACGCGCCTCATCTTCGTTATCATGTGCAGATGCGCAAAGTGAATTCGGATTTTTCATCCGACCCTCCATCATGGATTATCTCCCCCTTTCGGACTCAGAATTTCCAATTTTTTCCTTGTAACTCGAAAAACTTTTTCACCTTAATACCTACGCGTCTGATATTTGGTTCGTAGCTTCGGTTTGATGTGCTGATGCGCAAAGTGAATTCGGATTTTTTATCCGACCATCCATCATGGATTACCTCCCCCTTTCTGACTTTTTGGGGAAAGTGGGTATATTGCGATGGCGCGCCATCGACTTTTTCTAGTTTAACAATATTACTGCTTACCGTGGCAAAAATTGGCATGTATATTTATCATAAAACGTGGATTATAACGGCAAGGTACAAGAAATACAAATCTAGGTCACCCATTTACGAGCTATTTACATATTTTGATCACGTGAAGATAAGGTCATGTGTATTTTGCGAATTATTTAAACAAAATGAATATTACCGTAATTTGAAAAAAGGCACTGCCTATCAACGGGCAAAAATATGTGATAACTGTTCATTGTATTGCTGTAGGTTGCAAACATACCATATTTTATTCGGATTGATTGGTTGCTTGTTGGTTCTTTCAACAAACACAGCACATGCTGTGGTGCTCCAGATAAGGAATTGGAAATTTGGTACTTACTGCTACGCTATACTTGTGAACAACTAAATTAGGTATTTAAAACGTCATTTTTTTTTGGAAAACAAACCACACCTCATATTTTGTTTATTGGGTATTTCAATATGTTTTGTAAAAAAAGTTAATTGATAAAGTTGAAAATAATTTCTAAAGTGAAGTTCCATGCCAACTTTTACTCAATACTGAAGATGATTTGTAGGTTCAGATTGAGGCAGATAATTGATTATTTTGCACGCTTTCTTCATATCAATACACTGTAGGCTGATGGGACATTGTACTGTAGTTATTGTTTTTTTCACGTCACGGTGGGTTATCATGACTGGCATACATTGATACATGTACCATGCCAAAAGTTCTGATATATTAACTTCAGAAATACCACAGTACACCCACAGCTATATTTTCATTTGATTACTGTAACAAATTACATTTGATTATTAAAATAAATATTTTGTAAATTCCGCTTACATGGTCAATTTGATTATTTCAATAAATAATTAAATTTTTATTAGCCAGGTTTTTTGAAAAAAAATCCAGGCTATTGGATTGGCAAAAGCCGGGCGGGCGGGCGGCGTCCACAATCAATGTTAAGTTTTCGTGTTTGAGTCCATTTCTTTGTTACTGTACCACCTAGGACCACCAAACTTTCACAGCTTCATAATCAAGGGGTGCCCACCACATATCACTATCCAACATGTTACTTTTTTTTTAACTTCACCCATTTTTTCCGCGTAATCGACTTAGCCATTTTCAATGTTAAGTTTTCGCGTATTTAACAACTGTTAACGTTTACAATGTTAAGTTTTCGTGTTTAAGTCAATTTCTTTCGTACTGTACCACCTAGGACCACCAAACTTTCACAGCTTCATAATCAAGGGGTACCCATATCACTATCCAACATGTTACTTTTTTTTTTAACTTCACCCATTTTTTCCGCGCAGTCGACTTAGCCATTTTCAATGTTAAGTTTTCACGTTTACAATGTTAAGTTTTCGTGTTTAAGTCCATTTCTTTGGTACTGTACCATTTAGGACCACCAAACTTTCACAGCTTCATAACCAAGGGGTGCCTACCACATACAACTATCCAACATGTGACCATTTTTTTACCTTCACCTATTATTTCTACGTAATTGACTTAGCCATTTTCAACGTTAACTTTTTAACGTACGTCTGGTTAGAGTTTTTTGGTTAAAACTTTTTTCTTTTTGTTATACTATCTCTGCAACTCGCTCGCCCATTACCTGAAACTTCACATGGGTGTTTATCATCATCCATATTTCATTCTAACCCCCAACCGTGCGGCCCCTGTGCCCAATGTCAAGGATCAAATTACTTTGAATTTTTTTTTTTAAGTTTTTTCGTGTACTATATCTCTGCAAACTGCTTCACCCAATACCTTGATACTTCACATGGGTGTTTATCATCATTGTCGCACCTGCTTGCGGAAACGGAAAGCGCGATCCTGTGCCCAATTGTCAAGGTCAAATTACTTTGAATTTTTTTTTGTTAAAGTTGTTTCGTGTACTATATCTCTGCAACTGCTTCACCAATACCTTGATACTTCACATGGGTGTTTATCATCATTGTCGCACCTGCTTGCGGAAAGCGCGATCCTGTGCCCAATGTCAAGGTCAAATTACTTTGAATTTTTTTGTTAAAGTTTTTTCGTGTACTATGTCTCTGCAACTGCTCACCAATACCTTGATACTTCAACGGGTGCTTATCATCATTGTCGCACCTGCTTGCGGAAAGCGCGATCCGTGCCCTATGTCAAGTTCAAATTACTTTGATGTTAAAGTTTTTTTCGTGTACTATATTTCTGCACTGCTTCACCCAATACCTTGATACTTCATGGGTGATCATCATTGTCGCACCTGCTTGCGGAAAGCGCGATATCGTCAGCATTTTGGCATACGTTCGTCCGTTTGTCCGGTTAAAGTTTTTTGGTTAAAGTTTTTCCATCTACTATATCTATTTTTTTAGTGTCCATGCCTCGCCCCAAGGCGCGACATGCAGGCCACGGCCATCTAGTCTACAAAAAGTGGGTATAATTATGTTATCCAAGTGTCTATGCTTGGAAAAAACCTGGCCTTCGTGGCTTTGCCTCGTTTCTTATTTCAATATAAAATAATTTATTTTTTATTTCAATAAATATTGAAGCAACCCAGCCAGCGAAGCATCCTTATATACGTTTGTGTATTGCGTATTCTTCACTTCAAATTTATCATTTTGGACAACAAAACACGTCTTGTCATTTTGTGCACAACAAAACACGTCTGTCATTTTGTGCACACAACTTACCACGATCTCTGATGCATGTCTGAATGTTCACAATTGTCAATAGGAGGTTTTGGGAATTCCGATCGTGACGTCATTTACGCGCATGCGTAAATAGCTGGCCGTCAATCGATCAGCCAGTGGCCCATTGTGTTTCTTCACGGAGTGTTACAATAGATTTAACAACTCAGCAAAATATGTCAAATGTGCCTCCCTACATCAAAGGGTTGGATAGGGACGCGTGAGACAGATATTTCTCAAAGATTATTTATGAAAAAAACTCTAGATCGCTACCAGACCCGTTCCACATTCCATAGAAAATTACTATTTTAAACATGTTATTTTGTTTTGCTACGATGATCGAGGTCGTGTCCGACCAAACTTAGAAGCCTTGTTCATATATATATATATATATATATATCGGTATCTCTCTCTCTCTTTCTCTCACTCTCTCTTATATATATTTATACCGTAAATATTCTAATAGACACCCGGGCGTCTATTAGAATCACCGCTGTTCCGAAGTCCTGGGTGGGCGTTTAGGTAATAGAGGCAAGTATTATTCAGCGAAGGGAAAATGATAAAAATATACGATTTTCTACTATCTGAACAAAAACATAACGAAGGGACGTTACTCTCAAACGTCTGACCAGACTTGATTGTAGTGTCTGTCAGTTTATGGACATTTTGGACCAAGACTTTTCGGTCATTATGGTACACTCGGTAAAAATGTTTCAATACTTGTAATGTATATATCAGATATATCAATACAACGTCAATCATTAATGCTGATCAGATTTACGCATATGGACGTTTCGGACTGTCACCGTTTCGGACCATGTACGTTTCGGTCCGTATCGGTGCAATTAATTTCGGCCCATGGCCACGTCCAGAACAAGTCATATTTATTTTCGCTCATCTCCTAGGAAATATCGGCCAACAATCCAACATGATGTAAATTTCACCCATATTATACGGGATGGGTTTGAGATGCTTTGAAAATGGCGTCTCCGTAACTGTACATTCTCATCGCCCTGTGTCCGTGCAAATAGCTACTGCCGATGAGGAATTTACTGTGACACCGAAAAAAGTTGAATTTCACTTCCGCTTTTGAAAGTGAAAGTAGCAATTATGTTTGTTTTTTTCCGATTTTCAAGGAAATACTGGAAAGAAAAAGAAATCTAGTTGGACAATTGGCTCCGATTTTGTTTCAACTTAGTACTGGGCGTTTGTTAGAGGCACAAATTTCGTGAAAATCAGCGAAAAAATAGGTCATTTTCAATTTAAAAAGTGGGGGGTGAGCGTCTATTAGAGCATGGGCGTATATTAGGATCTTTACGGTATATATATATATAGAGAGAGACAGAGAGAGAGAGAGAGAGAGAGAGAGAGAGAGAGAGAGAGAGATTTAATATATATATATATATATAGAGGAGAGAGTTATATATACATATATATATATATAACTCTCTCTCTCTCTCTCTATGTATATATATATATATATAGAGAGAGAGAGAGAGTTATACCGATGAAAGCCAAAACACGCCGATTGCGTGTGATCTGATTGGATAGTATGTTTATTGACCTGCCATCTCATAAATATATTGAATACGTATGGCATCAACTAGACTTCGATATGATTATTTATTACACTAGTGTAATACTAGAAATACGGTTTATTGTTACACATCCAGGCTACAGGTCTGATTGTAAAGTATATTTATTGACTTGCCACGTCATAAATATAATGGTGAACATGTGTGACATCATAACTTCAATATGATTATTTATTACACTGTCGCCCGTTTCACTAAACTTCATATGACTAAAATGTTTGTATGTCCAGAATTATGAGTCTGTAAATTTAACATTAACACTGTTTTCTTGTAAACAATTATTGGATTTACATTTATTGAGCATAGGCTATGCAGCCTATGCTCAATAAATGTAAATTCATCAATTGAAATTTCCAGACGATTTTAAATTTGCATTTACGATCATTTTAGCTGTACGAAGCTTTGTGAAATGGACCCCTTGTGTGGTACCAGAAATAGTTACTGTTCATTATAACACATCCAGGTAACAGGTCTGATTGTTGATATATATATTTTAACTTGTCACCTCATAAATAAGTACATGTACATTACCAGAAATAGTTGTTGTTTCGTATAGCACATCTAGCTAACAATGAATCTGGTACCAGATCAGGCTATTGTAAGTGCACTTACATGTAGAGCTGTGTTTATGATCCCACCACCCTCTCCCAATACAGGTGAGGTACTGGTTCTACCTGGTCATCACTATTAACCCTTTCCACACCACATACCTCTTTCTTGGTGTTTGCAAACAATGTAGATCCAGATGAACCTGCTCATAATGATCGTCAGGATCTGCACTGTTTGCAAGTACTTTTATCATTAGGAAACACCCATTTGTTTATGAATGAACTGATCTAAATTCTTTTTTCTAACAATTGATTGGTCTGAAAATTGTTTGGACCATTACAGCTAGGTCAGTTACTTGGGTCAACGACACGGTCAACCAGACTCTTTAGTTACTTGCACTGACACCGTGGACATCACAGTTTTCAATTCTTTATTAAACATGCATATCAACATTATACATGCCTTTATATATGCTGTGCTTCCCACTTGGCCAACACCTGTTGTTACACTACTCTTATATTTAATACGTTGTATCGTAGCTCGAATACTTTTAACCCTTAGAACGCTGAAAAAGAAAATTGTCATCTGCTGATTTTAAATATTTTTCTATTTAAAATCATGATTTGGAAGCACATTAGAATCGTCTCAGCTTGAGACAATTCTACTGTGCTGCCAAAACACGATTTTGAGACGAAGCGAGAATAAAATACCAACTCAACTGACAAAAATCTTGGTTTCCAGCGTTTTAAGGCTACTTGTTTGTCAGTATCTCTGTTAGTACAACCAAATACCACACATTCTTTCCCCATCAGATATTGTCAGTAAATACCAATAATAATTATTATTGATACACACAGAGCAATATGTAAATACGCTCTGGAACAATGGCTTCGCCGAAGCAAGAAGCTGACGGCCAGCTATTTTTAATAACAGGAATACACCCTGCATGACGTCAGCTCAAAACCTCCTATAGCTTATGATTGTCGTCTTCATACACCAGGAAACTTGTTTAATTAGTTATAATTCACAATAGTTTGTTGACATTTACTGTGTGTGTTGAATGCAGCCGCCATTTTGCTGGTTGTGCTTGTCTGGTTGTGTCTGATCGGAACTTTCCTTCTACATAATCTAGCCAATCACTGGCAAAACCTATAAGTAGGAGTGAAAACTTGTAAGGCCCACATATCCTGCCCCTTAACCGACGATATTACCCATGGTCCGTTAATCGTTAGATGTGATGATTTGAATGAGATTCTGGCAGTATTGAATATTAATATTGGGTGTAAACATGACAATGCCAATATCCCATTACACCACCCACTTTTCCCCATTGCGATGTGATTCCCGCCCTAGCTTCGTGCCCCCTCCCACCCCCGTTAGATGATCCCCATCCCATCGTCATGAGTCTGTTGTGTGTACTCCCTCCCACCCCTGCTGTGTGATTCCCGATCCCCGATTCATGCACCCCTGCTGTGTGACTCCCCGCCCTAGCTTCGTGTCCCTCCCATCCCTGCTGTGTGATCCCCACCACTTCTACGTGCCCACCTTCTGTGTGACTCCCTACCATCGCTTTGTGTCCCCTCCCAGCCCCGCTGTGTGACTCCCACACCCAGTTGTAATTCCCGCTGTATGACTCCCACCCAACATTATTCCCCTCCCCCAGCTTCGTGATTCCCACTGTGTGACTCCCCACACTAGCCCACTCCCACCCTTTATGTCTCTGCCTGTGCCAATAGGAAAGCATTTAGACAAGTTCCCTCATAATTGTTTGTAATAATTGTAAAATAAATACAGTTTTAAACTAATGTGCATGACAGCCAAGTATATGCATAATTGACAGTGTCATCGAGTGAAATATGCTGACAGTATGGGTGCCTATGTACATCTATTAGTTGCTCAAGATGTTACCCTGAGTGTACATGTACTCCCCATCATCGGTAGTAGAGCTATAGTTCAGTCCATAGCATTATCATGCACAGTAGTCTGGAATATGATCAGTGTTCAGTTTCTACAACTATATCGGAGGGTGACGTGTAAATAGGCACACGCGCATAATAAACGGAGCTAATTGTGACCATAGATATTCAGGAAAATGGAGAGAACTGTAACTTTCATATTCCGTAGATTAGCAAATTTACACCAACAGCAATCATATGTACATTCTTTCAACTAATTGGAAAACAAACAGAAACTAGAGCAGCTTGAGCTGCATCAACGGTTTGAGCCTCAAACATTGATTTCATGTGTAACTAAGCTTTAGCCCAAGGTGTAAACTATCGGTTGCAAAAAGAATTTCTGAAGTTTTAGAATGAACAGTCCAACATTATTGTGTTCGCATCATCACACCGATGTGGGGCCGGTTAGCTTAGAGGTAGAGCGATGGGCTCGGAGCGAGGGATACCGGGTTCGATCCTCAGCCAAAGTTTTAGCTAAAGGACAGAAATATCGACTACAGCAAAAACAATTGAAATCGAATGATAAATAACGAAGCTGACGTCACATCCGTTTGCTCTATTTTGAAAACTTGAAAAAATACGTTCATCTTTGACATCGAATAGAGCCGTAAGTAGTCAAGATATAGCTCTGAAAATTATCATCTTTCACACTCCCCTATCACCCTGGCAAGAAATTATGTTGCTGACAGTACTGTACAAATTGGAAAACGTTTGTAAAGACCACCCGTTATCAGCCGAAATTCGGCAAAATCGTTGAAAAGTATGTACATTTTCCAACTTCAAATGCATATAGCTCTTTTATTTGAGCAGACAGCCGAAAACTGTCAGCGAGTCTGAGATAGAGAATTTTGTCAGCTTTCCGATGCAAAAAGAATTCTTGAAATCAGTTGGAAAATAAGGAAGTTATAGGAAGTATGACGTCACTTCCGTTTTCGTGGAAAGTAGCATTAACAGATATCTGAAAATCTCTGAGTCTCTGCTCACACTTGATCCGAATCGGCTTGCACAATTTAAAGTCGATCCGACCAGCGGTTTGGTGTAGATGGAGGGAGCCCGTAAGTCGGCGGATGATTATTTTTCGATAGTTATCGCCCCTAAATTGCAGTTTACGCCATTTGTAAATACACCTAATAAAACTGAAATTACATATGTGCAATATTCCGCCAGTGAAGTTTTCGTTTGTTTTTCACCATAGGCCGGGCACAAAGCGGGAAAGTTTTAGCTAAAGGACTGAAATATCGACCGCAGCAAGAAATTTTGAAATCTATTGATAAATAACGAAGCTGACGTCACATCCGTTTGCTCTATTTTGAAAACTTGAAAAAAAGATTTTCATCTTTGACATCCAATAGAACCGGAAGTAGTCAAGATAGAGCTCTGAAAATTATCATCTTTTATGCGCCTGACACTCCCCTATCACACTGGCAAGAAATTATGTTGCTGACATTACTGTACAAATTGGAAAACGTTTGCAAAGACCACCCGTTATCAGCCGAAATTCGGCAAAAAATCGGCAAAATCGTTGAAAAGTATGTACATTTTTCAACTTCAAATCCCTATAGCTCTCTAATTTGACCAGATAGCCGAGAACAGTCAGCGAGTTCGAGATAGAGAATTTTGTCAGCTTTCCAATGCAAAAAGAATTTTTGAAATCGGTTGGAAAATAAGGAAGTTATAGAAAGTATGACGTCACTTCCGGTTTCGTGGAAAGTGGCATTAAGAGATTTCTGAAAATCTCTGAGTCTCTGCTCACACTTGATCCGAATCGGCATGCAAAATTTGAAGTCGATCCGACCAGCGGTTTGGGCTGTAGACTGAACGGTTGAATAAAAAAAAAAAAAAAAAAAAAAAAAAAAAACAACGAATACAATAGGTTTTCGGCGCAGCTGAAAGCCGCCTCAAACCTAACAAGATCACATTGGAAGTTCGGTTTTATCGCACCTTTTCAGTTGTGTCACGGACTGTGCTATATTCACAGTGAAAGTGTGCTCAAAGACCATCAGGGATGGAGAAAATAATAGCATCACTGGAAGCATCACCTTGAGACTTTCTATAGCCACCACGCTGCACTGAACTGCACTGATGTGAGACTTTCTATAGCCACCACGCTGCACTGAACTGCACTGATGTTTGAGACTCTATAGCACCACCCGCTGCACTGACTGCCACTGAATATGAGACTTTCTATAGCCACCACACTGCTCTGAACTGCCACTGAATGTGAGACTTTCGATAGCACTACGCTACTGAACTGCACTGATGTGAGACTTTCTATAGCCACCACGCTGCACTGAACTGCACTGATATGAGACTTTCTATAGCCACCACACTGCACTGAACTGCACTGATGAGACTTTTCTATAGCCACCACGCGCACTGACTGCACTGATATACTTTCTACCCCACCACTGCACTGAACTGCACTGAGAATGAGATTTGAGACTTTCTATACCACCACACGCTAACTGCACTGAATGGACTTTCTATAGCCACCATGTACTGACTGCCCATACACCAAGCACGCCGACTGACTGAACTTCCACTGATAATAGACTTTCTAAGCCACCACACTGCACTGAACTGCACAATTGAACTTTCTATAGCCACCAGAACTGCACTGATATGAACTCTATACCACCACACTGCACTGAACTGCACTGATAGCCGACTTTCTATAGCCACCACGCTGCACTGAACTGCACTGATTGAGACTTTCTATAGCACCCTGCACTGAACTGCACTGATCGAGACTTTCTATAGCCACCACGCTGCACTGAACTGCACTGATTGAGACTTTCTATAGCCACCCACCTGCACTGAACTGCACTGATGTGAGACTTTCTATAGCCACCACGCTGCACTGAACTGCACTGATGTGAGACTTTCTATAGCCACCACGCTGCACTAATGCACGAATGAGACTCTATACCACCACCTGCACTGAACTGCACTGATGTGAGACTTTCTATAGCCACCACGCTGCACTGAACTGCACTGATGTGAGACTTTCTATAGCCACCACGCTGCACTGAACTGCACTGATGTGAGACTTTCTATAGCCACCACGCTGCACTGAACTGCACTGATGTGAGACTTTCTATAGCCACCACGCTGCACTGAACTGCACTGATGTGAACTTTCTATAGCCACCACGCTGCACTGACTGCACTGATGTGAGACTTTCTATAGCCACCACTGCACTGAACTGCACTGATGTGAGACTTTCTATAGCCACCACGCTGCACTGAACTGCACTGATGTGAGACTTTCTATAGCCACCACGCGCACGAACTGCACTGATGTGAGACTTTCTATAGCCACCACGCGCACTGAACTGCACTGATGTGAGACTTTCTATAGCCACCACTGTACTGAACTGCACTGATGTGAGACTTTCTATAGCCACCACACTGCACTGAACTGCACTGATGTGAGACTTTCTATAGCCACCACGCTGCACTGAACTGCACTGATGTGAGACTTTCTATAGCCACCACGCTGCACTGAACTGCACTGATGTGAGACTTTCTATAGCCACCACGCTGCACTGAACTGCACTGATAGACTTTCTATACCACCACCTGCACTGAACTGCACTGATTGACTTTCTATAGCCACCACGCTGCACCTGAACTGCACTGAGTGAACTTTCTATACCACCACGCGCATGAACTGCACTGATGTCAGAGACTTTCTATAGCCACCACACCTGCACTGAACTGCACTGATGTGAGACTTTCTATAGCCACCACGCTGCACTGAACTGCACTGATGTGAGACTTTCTATAGCCACCACAGCTGCACTGAACTGCACTGATGTGAGACTTTCTATAGCCACCACGCTGTACTGAACTGCACTGATGTGAGACTTTCTATAGCCACCACGCTGCACTGAACTGCGCTGATGTGAGACTTTCTATAGCCACCGCGCTGTACTGAACTGCACTGATGTGAGACTTTCTATAGCCACCACGCTGCACTGAACTGCGCTGATGTGAGACTTTCTATAGCCACCACGCTGCACTGAACTGCACTGATGTAGACTTTCTATAGCACCACGCTGCACTGAACGCGCTGATGTGAGACTTTCTATAGCCACCACGCTGCACTGAACTGCGCTGAGTGAGACTTTCTATAGCCACCACGCTGCACTGAACTGCACTGATGTGAGACTTTCTATACACCACGCTGCACTGAACTGCACTGATGTGAGACTTTCTATAGCCACCACGCTGTACTGAACTGCACTGATGTGAGACTTTCTATAGCCACCACGCTGCACTGAACTGCGCGATGTGAGACTTTCTATAGCCACGCGCTGTACTGAACTGCACTGATGTGAGACTTTCTATAGCCACCACGCTGCACTGAACTGCGCTGATGTGAGACTTTCTATAGCCACCACGCTGTACTGAACTGCACTGATGTGAGACTCTATCCCCCACCGCTGCACTGACTGCGCTGATGTGAGACTTTCTATAGCCACCACGCTGCACTGAACTGCGCTGATGTGAGACCTTTCTATAGCCACCACTGCAATGAACGCACTGAATGGACTTTCTATAAGCCACCACGCTGCACGAATGCACTGATGAACTTTCTATAGCCACCACGCTGCACTGAACTGCACTGATGTGAGACTTTTCTATAGCCACCAACGCTGCAACTGAACTGCACTGATGTGAGACTTTCTATAGCCACCACACTGAACTGAACTGCACTGATGTAGACTTTCTATAGCCACCACACTGAACTGAACGCACTGATGTGAGACTTTCTATAGCCACCACGCTGCACTGAACTGCACTGATGTGAGACTTTCTATAAGCCACCACGCTGCACTGAACTGCACTGATGTGAGACTCTATAGCCACCACGCTGCACTGAACTGCACTGATATGAGACTTTTCTATAGCCACCACACTGCACAGAACTGCACTGATGTGAGACTTTCTATAGCCACCACACTGCACTGAACTGCACTGATATGAGACTTTCTATAGCCACCTCGCTGCACTGAACTGCACTGATATGAGACTTTCTATAGCCACCACGCTGCACTGAACTGCACTGATGTGACACTTTCTATAGCCACCACGTGCACTGAACTGCACTGATGTGAGACTTTCTATAGCCACCACACTGCACTGAACTGCACTGATGTAGACTTTCTATAGCCACCACGCTGCACTGAACTGCACTGATGTGAGACTTTCTATAGCCACCACGCTGCACTGAACTGCACTGATATGAGACTTTCTATAGCCACCACGCTGCACTGAACTGCACTGATATGAGACTTTCTATAGCCACCACGCTGCACTGAACTGCACTGATGTGAGACTTTCTATAGCCACCACACTGTACTGAACTGCACTGATGTGAGACTTTCTATAGCCACCACGCTGCACTGAACTGCACTGATGTGAGACTTTCTATAGCCACCACACTGACTGAACTGCACTGATGTTAGACTTTCTATAGCCACCACGCTGAACTGAACTGCACTGATGTGAGACTTTCTATAGCCACCACGCTGCACTGAACTGCACTGATGTGAGACTTTCTATAGCCACCACGCTGCACTGAACTGCACTGATGTGAGACTTTCTATAGCCACCACGCTGAACTGCACTGATATGAGACTTTCTATAGCCACCACACTGCACTGAACTGCACTGATGTGAGACTTTCTATAGCCACCACACTGCACTGAACTGCACTGATATGAGACTTTCTATAGCCACCACGCTGCACTGAACTGCACTGATATGAGACTTTCTATAGCCACCACGCTGCACTGAACTGCACTGATGTGAGACTTTCTATAGCCACCACACTGCACTGAACTGCACTGATATGAGACTTTCTATAGCCACCACGCTGCACTGAACTGCACTGATGTGAGACTTTCTATAGCCACCACACTGCACTGAACTGCACTGATATGAGACTTTCTATAGCCACCACGCTGCACTGAACTGCACTGTGAGACTTTTCTATAGCCACCACGCTGCACTGAACTGCACTGATGTGAGACTTTCTATAGCCACCACGCTGCACTGAACTGCACTGATATGAGACTTTCTATAGCCACCGCGCTGCACTGAACTGCACTGATGTGAGACTTTCTATAGCCACCACGCTGCACTGAACTGCACTGATATGAGACTTTCTATAGCCACCACGCTGCACTGAACTGCGCTGATGTGAGACTTTCTATAGCCACCACTCTGCACTGAACTGCGCTGATGTGAGACTTTCTATAGTCACCACGCTGCACTGAACTGCACTGATATGAGACTTTCTATAGCCACCACGCTGCACTGAACTGCACTGATATGAGACTTTCTATAGCCACCACGCTGCACTGAACTGCACTGATATGAGACTTTATTCTATAGCCACCACGCTGCACTGAACTGCACTGATATGAGACTTTCTATAGCCACCACGCTGCACTGAACTGCGCTGATGTGAGACTTTCTATAGCCACCACTCTGCACTGAACTGCGCTGATGTGAGACTTTCTATAGTCACCACGCTGCACTGAACTGCACTGATATGAGACTTTCTATAGCCACCACGCTGCACTGAACTGCGCTGATGTGAGACTTTCTATAGTCACCACACTGCACTGAACTGCGCTGATGTGAGACTTTCTATAGCCACCACGCTGCACTGAACTGCACTGATGTGAGACTTTCTATAGTCACCACGCTGCACTGAACTGCGCTGATGTGAGACTTTCTATAGTCACCACGCTGCACTGAACTGCGCTGATGTGAGACTTTTTTCTATAGCCACCACGCTGCACTGAACTGCACTGATGTGAGACTTTCTATAGTCACCACGCTGCACTGAACTGCGCTGATGTGAGACTTTCTATAGCCACCACGCTGCACTGAACTGCGCTGATGTGAGCTCTATAGTCACCCACCTGCACTGACGCTCTGATGTGAGACTCTATAGCCACCACGCTGCACTGAACTGCGCTGATGTGAGACTTTCTATAGTCACCACACTGCACTGAACTGCGCTGATGTGAGACTTTCTATAGTCCACCACGCTGCACTGAACTCGCGCTGATGTGAGACTTTCTATAGCCACCACTCTGCACTGAACTGCGCTGATGTGAGACTTTCTATAGTCACCACACTGCACTGAAACTGCGCTGATGTGACTTTCTATAGCCACCCAGCTGCACTGAACTGCACTGATGTGAGACTTTCTATAGTCACCACACTGCACTGAACTGCGCTGATGTGAGACTTTCTATAGTCACCACGCTGCACTGAACTGCGCTGATGTGAGACTTTCTATAGCCACCACGCTGCACTGAACTGCGCTGATGTGAGACTTTCTATAGTCACCACACTGCACTGAACTGCGCTGATGTGAGACTTTCTATAGCCACCACGCTGCACTGAACTGCACTGATGTGAGACTTTCTATAGTCACCACGCTGCACTGAACTGCGCTGATGTGAGACTTTCTATAGTCGCCACACTGCACTGAACTGCGCTGATGTGAGACTTTCTATAGTCACCACACTGCACTGAACTGCGCTGATGTGAGACTTTCTATAGTCACCACACTGCACTGAACTGCGCTGATGTGAGACTTTCTATAGCCACCACGCTGCACTGAACTGCGCTGATGTGAGACTTTCTATAGCCACCACGCTGCACTGAACTGCGCTGATGTGAGACTTTCTATAGTCACCACACTGCACTGAACTGCGCTGATGTGAGACTTTCTATAGCCACCACGCTGCACTGAACTGCGCTGATGTGAGACTTTCTATAGCCACCACGCTGCACTGAACTGCGCTGATGTGAGACTTTCTATAGTCACCACACTGCACTGAACTGCGCTGATGTGAGACTTTCTATAGTCACCACACTGCACTGAACTGCGCTGATGTGAGTGGGTCTAGTGCACCTGTTGCTGTTACAAAGTTCAGGATACAAACACCTCTGACACAGCACTGGGTTAATCAAAAGTAAATGTAAAACTTAACACAATTGATACCAACAATGGGCAAAATGTGTATAACTCTCGAAGTGACAGTCGTGTGCATACGATGACGACCGAGATTGTGCAAATTGGAAATATATCACTGAAGATGCTTAGCCTTGTTATAATGCCACCGGGTTTCGAAGAAACAGGTGGCATATAGTGTTTGAACCGTCCGTCCGTCCGTCTGTCCGAAATATCTAAATTGTATCACTGGTGAACTCAAATAAGAGAAGTGCGCCAATGGCACTATTTAATTATAATTGAGAAGCTGTAACACCATGCTAACTATATAATTACCGGTTGCGGTTACATTGTGGTGTGGTGAAGGAGAATTTCTACTCTGCAAAGAGGTTACTCAACATTGAGTGGATCGAAGACAGAAAATAAAAAAAGAAACATGGTCTGCAATACTACGATACCATTCATACATGTAGAATAACATCTTGATAAAGCTATAAATTGGTAAATTTAGTTCCATACACCAACGTCGCCCGCTATACATGTAGGTTCATATTATTGTTGTCGTTATCTTACTAGTAGCTTTCCACGTGCTTTCATTTAAAGTCTAAATGAATTTGTTTCGTTAATTTTTTTTAAAACAAAATTGTATTTATACAAGATGGCAGGAGCTGGAAGATTTGAAGACACCAGTTTCAATTTAAATCATTTATTCAATTAAAATCTATGTCTACCAGGCAAGGGTACTTGCATTAACACTTCAGATTTATGGTTTTATGAAATAGAGTAAGTTTTGGAGGTGGCAGTGGCATATTTTGAAATGGCAAAAATGCTAATGGGCTTTCATACCGATGAACAAAACTACCGCAACAACAACAAACACAAAATTGC